>UELU01035676.1:4038-15798 GCA_900490025.1 Megastigmus dorsalis
ATTCTTGACCTAAAGTTTTATATTTTGTTTCATTTAATATAGGCTTCGGATGATAATTAATTAATCCAATATTATTTGCTATAAAAATAACTCTTTTACGTTGCTGTGCAACACCATAATTTGCAGCATTTAATGTATGAACTGAAATATTATATCCTGCATCTTGATAATCTGAAACTATCATTTGCTCTATTTTTCCATTTAACATACTTCGTAAGCCTTCAACGTTTTCCATAACAACAAATTTAGGTTTAATTTCTTTAACAATTTCTAACATATCCAAATATAAAGAATTTCTAGGATCTTTTACAACTCTATTTCCTGCCATACTAAATCCTTGGCAAGGAAAACCTCCTACGATTATATCAACTTTTTCTTTTTTACATATATTAATTACTTCTTTTTTTATTAGATTATCTCTAATATCTCTAGTTTCAATTTTTTCATTAGGGAATCTACCTGATTTTATAAAATTTTTAGTATACGTATCCACTGCTGGTTGTAAAATTTCTACACTAGAAACCGGAGTAAAACCTGCCATAACCATACCGCATGATAACCCACCTGCACCAGAAAATAAATCTAAAAATTTAAAACCATTTTTATAATTATTATTTCAACCATCAATAATTTTCATTTCTTCTGATATATCTATAAATTCGGGTTCTTGATATACAACATTTCTATTAAATTTAATAATTTTATCAGGAATTTTAATAGTTTTATGACTTTCGCTTTTTCACTTATGATAGTCTTCTCTATTTATAGAATAAAAATTACCCCCTACTTTTTCAGCAAATAATTCCTTACTTGCAATGGCCCTACGTATAGTTTTAATGCTTTTTTGCTCTAATTCAGCAATATCTTTAATTGTTAAAAATTCTTGATTCATTCTATCACCAAAATAATTATAAAGTATTTTTTTGAAAAAAACATGTTAAGTGGACATCTTTTAAAAAATTTATATTAATATGTGTTCCTATTAAACATTAAAAATTATCTTTTTATTTAATTTTTATATTTCTAAAGAATATATGTCATCAATGTGACTATCTGGTTCAAATTCTTTTGATGGCTGTTGAATTTTTACGATTTGAGGTAATTCTTGAAATCTACCAGCAAATACTGCACATCCTGGTTTTAAATATGAAAGTATTTCTAAACTTCGCTCATCTAAATAAGAAATAACTTTACTTATTTTATTAATATCTGTATGGCTAATAATTTTATGAATTATAAAATTACTACATTGTGATAACAATGTTTCAGAAATATCGCTTGGTTTTTGACTAGCAATTATCAATGAAACTCCAAATTTTCGACCTTCTTTTGAAATTTCATTAAATAATTCTTCCGTATTATTTTCATAATCATCAGAATTATATGAATCCATATATTTATGTGCCTCATCAAAAAATAAAATTAATTTACCATTCTTTTTTTCCTTTTTCTGATTATATAGTTTAGAGGTTATTAAACCTGCCATTCCTGTTGTAATATAAAAGTTTACATTTGATAAATCAAAAATATTAATTAAAGTATTTTCTGAATCAAATACGAAGTTAACTAAATTTTTTTCTTTTAAATTATTCATAAAAATAGATGACAATTCATCTTTAAAACGTTCATATCTTTGAATTAAAGATTTAATATTATTAAACATATTGCCTCCAAACATCTCATATCGAATTTCAAATAATTTAAATAAAATATTAAAAATTTCAAAATTCTTAAAAAAAGTTTTTTTAATGTTTAATTGTATATTTTTAATATCATTAATAATAGTTGATTCAACATTTGTAAGTTGACTCCCCTTATATAATGGTTTACCAAAGTCCAAAGTTAATTCATTAAAAAAACCAGCAATATTTTGAAAATATGAATAAAAAACAGATTTGTTTGAAACAATATCTTTTAAACCATCTCTAATGACTTTTAATTTATGATCTTGTTCTGTAGCAGATCTTGACATATTAGCAAAATCTTTCATTGTATAAAATATAGTTCTAACTATTGTAGACTGAAATTCAATTCAATTGTTTATTGTTTTAAAACTTGAATCTAAACTTTTTAAAAATGGCTCTTGAGTTTTTGGGGATGCAAATAATAAAAATGATCAGTCTTTATAATTAAGTTGATCAATTGGAATCTTATATTCATTTATTGATAAACCTGATAATAATTTTTTTTCGCCTAAATTTTTTTCTAAAATAATTTTATATTCACCCGTAATATCAAAAAGAATAATTTTTAAAAATTCAGTTCTTTTATATTGTTTATTTTTTTCAACTAAACTAATTGTTTCCAAAACTTTACCAATTGTATTTGACTTTCCACTTCCTGTTATACCAAAAATAGCTGAATGAAATTTCAAAAAATCATTTACATCTAAATGAAAATTAACATCCGAATCCTGTAAAAATGTTCCAAATTTTTGTAAAACATTATTTTTTGATTGACTGTTAAGAATTTTTATTAATTCACCATTTGAAAGTGAAAAAACACTTGAAAATATATTTGGCATTTTTGAAATTCCAAATTCAAAAATGCCATTTTCTTTTTTTATACTTCCTATAATTTTTCCTTCTATAACTTTATAATAATTATCTTTAATTTTTTTTGATATATCTGTATTTTGTAAAAAGTTAGCTGTCTCATTAATAATATGTACAATTAAAAATTCATTATTATTATAAATTTTACAATAACCTCCAACAGATAAAATATTATGTAATTTATTATCTTGAACTATAATTCCATCAATTAAATCATTATAAACTTCAATTTGAACTTTATTTAAGAAAACAGACACTACTCTCCCTATATTAATCATTATCTATTACCTCATTTTTAACATTAATAATATTAGTTTTATTTTCAAATCCTTGTTCAAATTCATAATTTGCACTTTTCATAAAATATTCTTCATAATTATAATTTTCAAAGCATACAAAATTAATACCATTAATGTTAAGGAGATTATCTCTAAATTTTTCTTTAACTTTTTCCTCTAATATCATATTATTTTCATCTAAAATGTTGTCTGAACTAAAAATAAATACTATTAAATTACCATTTGATAGTGCTTCATTAATTACTTTTCATATATGATTATCTTTTAATGAAAATCCTATAACTAAGAGACAACTGTCTTTTTTATTTAAACATTCTTTAAATTTTGTTTGAAGTTCATAATAATGCTCATAATTTAAAGACATTGAATATTTTTCAGTTGAAGGGTATATTATATGCGGATAATTTGATCTTTTTAAAAAATTTATAGAAGATTGAATACCAATTTCTTCTAGTTTTTCTTTTTCTTCATTATAGTTTCATGTAATGGATCCATGCAATTTATACAAATTAAATAGTGATTTTTTTTCTTGATAAAAGTTTTTATTTAAATTCATATCATCAAAGTATTTATAATTATAATATTCTGGAGAAAACGTTTTATTGATTGTTCCATGAAATCCATTGTAGTAAAACTGTTTTAAATTTTCTAATGCTTCTTCAATAAAAGTATCATAATTTGTAGTAAACACATTAATTGTATTTTTTAAACTTCGTTTAGAATTTAATAAATGTTTATTTAAAATTCATACAAACAAAGATTTAAATTTTTCAATATTTTTTTTATATTTTAAATCATTTCTTAAAATTAAATACAATTCAAAAAAAAGATTTACAAATAAAAATGATAAATTATACTCCCTAATTCCAGTTTTATCTTTATCATTATTTAAATAGTTATTTAAATGATCTTTATATAAAAGATTTTCAAAATTCATATTTTTGTCTTCTAATGATACAATAAGTTCATTAATTTTTTTTGAATCTCAATTAGAATAATTAATCTTCTCTTTTAAATTTAAAAATAATTCATTAATTTTGTTGACTTCAAGAAAATTATTAAGTTTTTTTAAATCATCTGTGTCTTCTAAGGTATTTAAAATATTTGAATCTAAAAAATATTGTAATAATAATTTTATCAAAGTTTGAACTTGCTCCATATTTGGAAAAGTAGGCATTGAGAAACCTGATCCAATTAAAATATTAATATTACATACATCAACAGATAATTCAAGCATATTTTTAATTTGTATATCATTGTATTGTTTACCCATAAGTTTATCCCATTCTATTATTAATAATTATTTTATATCTTAGAATTATTATAAACTTAATAATCTTTAAAATCTAGAATTTTAAATAATTATTTACTCTATAAATATCCCCTATACTCTATAAACAGGATAAGGACAGACCCCATACACATAAAAAGCATAGATAAAATCTAGCTTTTTATTGGGGTCATGTCCGTTCTTGAAAGGGTTAATTTTATCCCCTTTTGATATCAAAAATCCGTATTTTCATACGTTTTTGATAGGGATAAAATTAACCCTTTCTCAGCAACTCGGAAAGCCGAGTTCTGTTACACAATAAAATATGTAAAAAAGTAGTATTTATTTTACTACTTTTGCTCCTTTTCTTTTTGTTTTACTTTTACCTAATGATTTTTTTCTTCGAATTAGTATTATTGATATAATAATGTCTCCTATTGCTAATAAACCAACAACTAATGTAATAATTCATCATAGATTCCTTTTTACAAAATTATTATCTGGTTTTGGATTAGGATCTGGCGGTATTGGCGGATCTGGAGGAACTGGTTTAGCATTTGAATCATTAATTAAAGTTTGATATGAATAACCCGTTGTTTTATCACTAGCATCATCAGCATAAACAATGATGGTCAAAGTTTTAACACCAGTTGAATTATCTAAGAAATCTTTTAGTAATAAATCATTCAAATCTCCTGGAGTATTATGATGAGTAATAGGATCTTCATCTGGAATTCTATTTCCTGAAATTCCATAATCTTCATTTAAAGTGATATCATTATAACCATATGTGTTCATATAATTATCAACATCTTTATAAATTCAAGTTCTTAATTGTTCTGGTGTAAAATCTGCAAAATTATATTTATAATTTTCAAATTTAATTTTACTTAAATCTCTAACATTTGTAGGATCATACGTCGAAGAATTTCTTACTTGGACTCTAGCAGTTCCTATTAATAGAGTTGAGGTTGAAGATGATTTAACTATTAAACCTAAATATTGTGGATTAATTTGATCCTGTAATAAACTTGATAATCCAGAATTATCAATAGTAATATCTTTACCATCTGGAGAATAAATATTATAATCAGATTTTATTTTAGCATTTGGAGATTTAGAAGTTATATATTTATCTACATCTACTAAAATATTCGAAACTATTGCGTCTAAATCAGTTTCATTCATTTTAATAATAGGAATATTCCCAGTTATATCAGTATAATTTGCAGGTGTTGGATCTGGAGGAATTCTTTGCGAAATAACATCAGAAGTATATTCCTTTCAATATGCTGCAACTTGTTCGTAACTTAAATCTCCAATTTTAGCTGAATCAAATCCCTTATATGTTGCTAAATAATTCTTTAAGTGCACACCATGAATTGTAGTTCAAAAGTCAACTGCAATATTTGAATTATTTAATATATCTAAGAATCGTGGATATTGATTTGAATAATCAGCACCAATAATCATAAATTTTTGGGCTGAAGATTTATCAGATAAATTTTCAATATAATGTCAAATTCCACTATCAGATCAATATTGTGTATCGCTGTCAGAAGTGATTTGGGTGTTTTTTTGTCTATCATTTGGATTGTTAAAAGGTTCCAAACTATTTTGAACTCCTTGACGATAAACTGATAAAATATTTGAATCATTAAAGGTTTGATTTACTCCTTTACCAGCAACAGCACCCTCAGCAATAAAACCTAAATCATATTCTTCAGGATTTTTATTTGGATCAATAACATTTCCATTTTTATCTAAAGGATCTAATGCGAATGGAACTAATGATTTATTTTTTACTCAAATAATTTGTGTTTTTGTCCCAGTATCAGCATTAATTTCCTTGTCATATTTTGGATTTGGCTTTCCATCTGGCAAATTAGGTGTTATTAAAATATTTTGCTCTGGATTTTTGTCAGGATCTCATGCATATCATTTTAACTTTAAATCTGGTACTAATGTTTCAATAACTACTTTTATTTCATATTGTGCTTTATATTTGTCATCCTTGTGATATGCAATAATATCATATGTATTGTTTTTTTCTCCTGATACACGATTGTCTAATAATGTCGCACTAAATTTGTTATCTAAAACATCAATTTTAGTTCCATTAATTTCTAATCATTCCGTATTATTTAATAAACTATCAAATTCAATACTTGCAGTTGTATGATATCTTAAAGTTCCACCATAGTTTTTACTTGGATCTGGAGGATCTAATATATCTGGTGTATCAATAATCATTCCTTTTGTAGAATCATCAGGATTTACAATTTGTCCAGGTAATAAATGCATTCGTTCATTTAAACTTTTACCTCAATAATTCTGTGATAAAGTAATATTAATAGGGGTATTAAAAGTTCAAACTTGTTGCTGACTAGTAACTGGATCATTAAACTTTATAGTCGTTGTTGCTTTTCTAGTATCATCACTAAAAGAAAATGGCTGAATGTATTGTTTTCAATCATTATATTCATTACTCAATACTTTTGAAATTGCAGAATTCAGCAATGTAGTTTCGTCATTCCCTTTTCCAGTTGGATCAATTATGTTTCGTTTATCAATTAAACTTCCTGAATAATCACTAACTAAGTTAATTGTATTAGATAATGCATTAGTTAAATTATTTTTTATTGCATTTAAATTCTGGTTAGAATTTAAAATTATTTTATAAACTTGTAATTTACTAGTAGTATCAGTTCATGACGAATTGCCTCCCTGATACATCCAACAATTAACTTTGAAATTAAAATATAATTTATTATATAATCAAGTAATATCTACAGTAGCATTATTAGATGCCTGATTTTGAGCACCTTTTTGTGACCAATTAAAAAATGTGTAAGTAAAATCACTACTTTGAAGGTTTATTGTAACAGGACCATTATAATCTTGACTTCGATTAAAGCCAGATGAACTAGAAAGAGCACCAAAATCAAGAGTAATTGATTTATAATATTTTAAAAATGTCTGTTTATCTTTAGTATAAGATAAATAATCAAATATATATTCTTTGTTTTTATTATCACTTAAAGTTTTTCATCATGAGTTTGTTCCCTTATAAACTTCCAAGTTTACACCGGGATTAATATTTACATTTGGGTAAAATGGTGCACCACGTATAGTACTATATAAAGTAATTAAATTGGTTGTTGATAGTGGCAAAGTTGGTGTTGTTAATAATGTGCTGCTTGATATAAACAATAATAATCATTTCATATTTAATCCTCACTTTCATAGAAATATCCTATCCGAAAACAAAGAAAAAGCACATAAAAAGATATCTTCTAGATATCTTCATTAACTTATATCATTTTTAAAACTATTATGCTTAGCATAAAATTGTTTATTTTCATTACTAATTTGTTTTCGCTCAGCTTTTATTAGCTTAACTTTATTATCCATTTGTGATAAATATATTGCTAATTTGTTGTAGTCAATAGTTCCTTTTGCTCGACCATCTTTATCCTTATATACAAAGATTTGATTTAAAAAAATTTTAATAAAAGCATAGTCTTTATTGTACTGCAAAGTAATATATTTTTTATTAATTGTAATAGTTCCATAAGGATGAATTAAGTTATCTACTTTTAACACAATTCACTGGTTACCCTTTTTATCTAAAACTGGTTTAGAAAGTATTAATGAACTTGTCATAATTTCAAATGATTTATAATTTTTATTTTCTGACATATTACTTTTTTTCCTTTCGCAAAGGTATCCTATCCGAAAGTAAAGAAAAAGCACATATTAAAATTATAGGCTTTAATTTAATAAATGCTAAAATAATAATATGAGAGGTAAATATTATGAATAAAATTGTATTATATCCAAATGATTGCATTAAAGAGATAAAAGAGTATATTAGCAAAAATAATTATGAAATTATTGAGGAAAAAACAAAATTTGAAGATAAATACATTAGTACATATGATCAAAAAGAATATCCAATTAAAGTTGATTGATATATATCTTTCAAAAGCAAAAAAGGATTTATACATAAAATGTATTTTTACTTTTTAGAGTTTCACTCAAATGATATCTTTAAAATTTCAGATATTAAATCTAAGAATAATCCTTACGGTCAGATGACAACTAAAGTAGCAGATTTTTCACATTATGGAGAAACAGGAAACCAAGGCTTTATTAATTACCGATACAAAGTGAGCCATAATTATCATAATTTTTTTAAAGCTTTAGATAAAAACAAAAATTCTAATGAGATTCCATATGTTTGTGTATTACTAAAGTATAAAAACCACGCAGGTGAATGGCCACGTAGTAGATATTATGCAAATTCATTTTCTATATTTATGAAATCTGGAATAACAAACATTAATAATTTTGAAATAATGGACCATAATGGTTAAGTTGATTAACTATTAATGATAATTTAAACTCTTTAACAAACTTTGTAAAAATTAATCAACAATTTTTACAAAGTTTTATTTTAATTACTTTCCCACTAACGATTTTATCATTTTTTTCTAAATGATGACCATCACATTCCAGTTTAATTTGTTCACATATTTTATTTTTATTACAATTCTCACACATATATTTTTCTCCTTTCATAGAAATTTAATTTTAATTCTAAGATAATTTTCTAAAATATTTTTTACAACTAGTTCAACTTCTCCCCGCTTTACCAGTTTTAAAATAATTATAAGTTAAATTATTTTTCTTAAAATAAATGAAATTTGGATTATTTTCTAGAACTTTAATTATAATTAATTTTTTATTTCTTTTATCTTTTTTTACCATATTTATTTTCTCCTTTCGCATAGGCATCCTATCCGAAAGTTAATAAAAAGCACATAAAAAAGAAAAATGTAGTTTGACTACATTTATATTATAGTAAATAAATATTTAATAAAAAAGCAACTTTTAAATTAGGGCTAGGGTAATTGCTTACCCCGAGAAATCCTATCTGGTTATTAAGCAAATGTACATATATTTTTTATTTATTTTTTAAATTTGGACGTTTGCTTGGATCATAATTCATTATTCATGAATCATCATAATCCATATGATCTTTACCAGTTAATGGTTTATCTTCTATCATTTCATCACTAATAATTTCTTTTATTTCTTTTTTCTTATATTTACGTTTAGGTTCTTGCGGCATAATAAATCCTTTATTGTCAAACGCAATAACTTCATCATCTGTAACTTCTCGATGTAAACAAATAAAGTTATTTTTTGTTAAAAACATTACCATATCCCCTTGTTCAGCATGAGTTAAAAAACTTTTTAAAGCATCCGTAAAACCACCAGCAGTTGCATAAGCTTCTTCAGCACCTGCAACATCATCAGGATCCATTGGCATTAAAATTTTAACTTGGCAATCTCTTAATAATGCACTAACTTTTTTAAATATTTCTGGATCTCCGTTTCCAGTCATATCACTTCAGTTTTGCGTAGTAATGATTAAACCTGTTCTATATTTACGACCACGTTTAACCATTTGGAACATAAAATCTAATGCTGCTGGGTTTTTAGCATCAACACAAGTATGAGCCTCATCAATAACAATTAATAAGTTTCTTTCTAACTTATCAATTCGATTTTGCTTAACTACTCCTTTAATAACTCCTAAAGTTAAATATAATTGAGCTGTTAATTTTTCCGGGACTCCCTCGTCATATAATGAATGAATATCTAATACAATAAAATCATTATCTAATTTAATGGATGTATGTCGATTAAACATTTTTGTATATCTTCCATCATTTAAAAAATCATATTCAATTATTTCTTTTAGGTTTTGTAATATTGAATCTAAATTATGTTTTGATGTTTCAACTATAGTATCATATAAATCTGACATTGTTGGAAAATCTGTAGTTTTTAATTTATCAAAATCAGTGGTATTAGACAAATTAAATCTTTGATAAGTTTTTTTTACTTCTCTTAATAAAACTCGTTCTTCTTTTTCATTTAATTCTTTATATAACATTTTAAATCATTGTTTAAAAATTGATAAATGTGTTGATAATGGTGCAGCATCAATCTCTGTTTCAGAATCATCTCCTAATTCATTATTAAATATTTGAAGTGGATTAATTCCATCAACGCCTAAATTAATTCATTCTCCCCCATGATAGTCACATTCTTTTTTGTATTCACGTTCAACATCAACAATAACAACTTTATTACCTATTGAGGCATGAAAATTTATTAACTTTTTAGTAGTTCATGTTTTACCTTTTCCTGGTTCTCCGGCAATAAAAATACTAAAACTTGTTCGATTTTTATCTTTAAAAAACTGATTAAAAATAATTGTTTCATTATTTACATCTTTACCAAAATACATACCATTTTCATCACTTAACCCCCCACTAATAAAAGGAAAAGATGAAGCTAATGTATATGTTGGTATCAATCTAGATAATTGATAATTTAATGGCCGATAATGTTGTGGTCAAATATCAATTAAAGCATCTTTCTGACGATACATCAATGGATTGTCTTTAATATCAATTGTTTTTAATGATCTTGATAACTGGTTTTTTATTAGACCCAAATCTTTTAAATTATCAGCGTATGAAATTGCTAAAATTTCTACACCTTTTAATGTTTCTGCATTTCCATATAAACTATCAATTAGGTTTTGATAACTTTCTATTTCATATTCAATTTCAGTTCTAGATATATCGTCTTTTGTTCCATATAAATTAGCTCTTGCGTTTTGACTAGCTTTAACTAAACTCCTACGAACTTTTGAATTAAATTGATGATTAATATTTCAAATAAATACTTGTTCATTTCTAACAATATCAGCACCTCAAGTATTTCTAACTCACAATGGATAATCTAAGATTCCATTAACAGATAAATATAAATCATCTACTTTTAAATTTCGAGACATAATATTTAATGTTTTAGGAGCAATTAACTCTGCAATATTATCTTCGTATGAATCAATTATCTCATTGTCAATTACATCAGCAATTGGATTTAATCTTCATATTAATGAATTGACAAGTTCATAACGATTTAATGGCTTAATTTCAAAACCTACTCGAGATAATTCATTTATCATAATTTCTTGAGTTAACTCAATATTTTCTTTTTTTGAAATAATTCCATAAACATAAAATTCTTTATTAAATAAAATATTATTTTCTCCGTTAACATCATTCTTAAGAATTTTAATTTGTTTTAAAATCTGATATTTCTTTGCATTAAATATTTTTAATGTTATTTTGTTGTTTTTCCTTTGCTGTTTTAATTTATCCAAAACAGAATTTAAATAAACAATTTGTTCTTTGAATTCAGATGGTCGATTAATTGCCATCATTTGAATTGGAAAATCTAATCCCTTTAAAGCAGTTTGTAAGTCTTCAATTAAAACTAATTGTTTTTCTAATGATAATTGATAAAAATTGAATCCTTTTAATTTAATTCCTATTATTCAGTTTATTTTTTTGTCTAAGAGTTTTGTTTGAATTGCATTATCAACTAATTTTTCATATGGAATTAATCCTAATGTGTCATTTGCAGTGTTCTCTTTATACTTTTTGTGCATAAAAACATATTTAAACATTAAAAATAAAACATACCATCCTTTTAAACCAGGTAATCAATGAAACATTAATGGCAATGTTAACATAACAGCAATCAT
>UELU01035703.1:1860-46203 GCA_900490025.1 Megastigmus dorsalis
GGGAGGGAGGGAGGGAGAAAGAGACAGAAAGAAAGAGCGAGAGAAAGGGAGAGAAAGAGAGACGGATATATATTATTTTTCTTGGGTTCTATAATTCGCGTCCCATTCTTTGTTTATTTTCTTTTGTCATAATCGTCCGTTGTGCACTATCTTTGTAAGTGGAGGGGGAAGACGTGAGTGGATCGACTGCGAAGCTGTGTGCAGCACGGCAAAACAAATCAAATAATACGTCGAAATCTTCTCCGCTGATTTGTGCCTAAAAGTTAAGGGGGAAGAAGTTGGACGTGTTTTTCAGGCGATTCGCAATTTCACGGTAATATAGAGATCGAGTGACAAGAATGCGGAGTGCGCAAAAAGAGAGTTCTGAATGTTTATGGGGATGTGTGAATTCCGCTTGAGGCGCCCGCTATATAAAAACGAGCAGCGACGAGCAACGAATTAATCTCTTTACGACATATGATGAATCTTAATTAAGCGCATAATATTTAGTAGCAATGATAATTATAATTGTAATATCGATGATGATAATGATAATTGTTAAATAAGTAAAGGATAACAGTATAATGGATTGGAAAAGGAGAAGTTTAAGATAATCGGTGGACGTGTAATAATTTTCGCGTTGAAACGGAAGTGAGAAATGGTGGGAGAAAAACGTTGCCGTCGCCCGGCGCCTTGGCTCGCAAAATATATCATTCGCTCGATAAAACGATTTTGTACTATTTATTTTTTAATTTATTGATCAATAAACGTGAGTGTGTTTTAAATGTCTGTCTCGTACTTTATCGTATATCAATATTAAAGAGATCCTTTTTACATGCATTGAAAACGTTTGGAAACTTTCTGTTTTGTGTGAAATAGCAATGCACTCTCACACCGAGAATTTTGTAAAGAAAGATCAAGTATCGAGTGAAATATTTTGCGAGAGCGAATTCGGTGTAGTCGCGCGTTAATTTGTTCAAGTGTGAAAGATAAGTGTGGACGTGTATGTGAGTATGAGAGAGAGAGAGAGAGAGAGATAGATGGTGAATGGAAAAAGTTATTGCAAAATAACGAAAACAATATTATAATATTAACAAATGTATGATGTCCCACTGTGATACAACTTTTGTTTTTGCATGTAAAGTATATAATTATTATCGCCGTAAGTACGAAGAAATCATATATGAGAAAGGGAAAAAAAGCAGAGAGTCGGAGAGAGCTTGAAGCGAAAAGATAAAAAAGTGAATAAATGCAAATGATTAATGAAATAGAGGAGAAATTAACAAAAAAAAGTCGCATTTTCTTGATGAAAAGTGAAATAAAATAAATGAATCATGTGATCGCTCGCGCGAGACAGGAAAGAGAGAGAAACCGCAGAAAATAATTACGAGATGCCGATGGAAGAATGAAATAAAGTTTTTATGAAGCAGAAGGGACGGAAGAACGATGTCTATTCTTTTTTTTTTCTGTTTCTTCGAAAGGGAAAAAGAGGGAGAGAGAGAGCGAGAGAAAGAGAGAAATAAAATTATGCGTTTGTTCGACCAAATCGCGTTTTTCTTTGTTTTTTCATGTACCTGAATTCGAGAGTTTCTGTGTTAATTCTTGTCCGTATTCACCGGATGTATTTCGTTAAAAATCGTTCCATGAAATATCAAAAAATATATATAAAAAAAAAGAAAGAAACACAAGTGAAAGCCAGAATGAAAACGAGACACAAGGATGATGTAAAGTGAATTAAAACAAAATCTACAATTGAGTCGCGAGACAAAAAAGTAAGAAAATAAGACTAACTCAAGATATACGAATGAGATAATGTATAAATATAATATCGAGATGATAGAGAGAAAAGTAAAATAAAATTGACAAAAAAAAAGAAAACCAGGTTTTTTTCCGAGTACGAGTAAGAAAAAAGGGAATAAATGAAAAAGGGGCTATGTAACGCATATTAATAAATATAGAGAAAAAAAAACAAATAAATAAATAAATTAATAGTCGAGCGTCTCAGAGGACGACGAGAGATCTGGTGATGCTAAAAATCAGTATATGTATATGTATACACAACCAAAAAAGTATATATGATTAAAGAAAACAAAGTCTCTCCGTTCGTTTTTTCGTTTTAGTGTCGAAAGGGGCCGCGATACGTCCAAAAATGTATAAGCGATTGGCCCCGCAAGCGATTCTATGTAATTCTTTTTAATCACTACTCGTTTTTGGTTCTTGCCAACGCACTTGTTTTCGCTTCTCGTTCATATCACCGTCTCAGTAGCTTTATAAGCTTTTGAAAAATTAACGATTGCAGCCTCTTGTGGCATCCTAGACTCCAGCACGACTCGAGCACTTACAGTTTCATTACCGATGAAAGACAAAACACATTAAAAGATTCGCGCTGGATCAATTGCTCTGTCAAACAAGACATTAGAACTAATGTTATGCAACAAATAGGAGGCGGCACAAAAATTGAACTATTGATGGGACGAAAAACGAGTTCTAGTGCGTTGGCCAGGACCAAAAGTGGACGTGTCGTGCGTGTATTCATGACGGTCAGAATCCATGCACGTCGCGCACCCAAAAGAAAATATATACTATAGGAAGACGAGACCCTCCGACGTTGTTTATTACACAAGCAAATGGTCGCGTAAAGGTGTATTGTTTACTTGTTCTTTGAATATTTCTGTATTCGTCCGCGACGATACTCTCCTTTCATTGTCCATTCTGTGTCTTTATAATCCACCCATCCCCTTTTTTTTCTTTTTCATTCATGCGTATTATAAGTAATTGATGATGTTTCGTACACCGATTCAAACGACGATTATAATATTGTAATAGAGAAAAATGAAGAATGATAAAATTTGGAGACAAAATCAACGCAATCGTTAAATCGAGTCGAGAATAATGTAAGACACGTATACCCACACCTACATACATTTATACACACATACACCCGACAACCCCACATTATACATAACAGGCGTAAGCGTAAATGTAAAGAAATAGCGAGTTGGTGCATGTGAGAGTGGCAAGGGAGAAATCAACAGCAGATGGTAACGACGGGATCAGGATAATGAGAATATTAATTTTTTCAGAATGCTGAGAGTTTTTGCGAAGAAGAAATCTAGGTGGGGGGGGGGTTAAGAGAGCTTAAGAGTGAGAGAGAGTGAGGAAGACAGTCTTATTATATGCGTGAGAGAACTGAGAGGGAGATTGAGCAGAGAGAGAGAGAGAGAGAGAGAGAACGAACACATGCAAAATGTACGACAAGAGTGATTGTGCTCTTGTCGGACTTTGCCTTTTCATCCACGTATTATACCGTTTATTTGGTAGTAACACTCTGTAAAACCATTTATATTTGCATATGATTAATATGTTTTACTTATAAATGCCGAATTTGTGTATGCTTATTTACAAAAATTTCTAATATCCTCATCCCTATTATCCTCTCAATTAAAAATTCGATTATTTTAAGCATAGGTAATAACATACAGAGTAATTATATATAAACATGAACTATTAAATTTTGATTATTCTGTAATTATATTAAAAAACAGTAGAAAGTTTACTTTCCTTGAAATAAAAATTTAAATATTTATTGAATAATAGTATTATAAAACAATCATTGAAAAAAAATTTATCGTTGAATAAAATTTATTGCGTAAACAAACCGGTACGTAATTGAAATTTAGATATTTCTTTTGAGGGTAATACGCACTGATCTGCCGTATCGATTGGTATAAGAAAAAAGTTTTACGAACTTTTATCGTTCTGACGTGACTGAATGAGCTACAAATTAGTCAGTATACTTAAAATACGGTAAATAATACCGCTCTGGTTATAAAATATTAAAAATTAAACGTAAATTGTATGAAACTGCATATGCCGGTACATATTTAAAGATATATAAAAACCAAGTTATTACACACACTGAGCTGAAATTTTGTCCGTACACTTAAAATATGGTAAAGAATAGCGCTCTTGTTAGAAAATGTTGAAATATTAAAAATTGAACGTAAATAATATGAAGCTGCGAACTGCGGTAAGTGCATTTGTACGGATTCCCCTTGGCGATGTGCTAAGGTCGAAAAGATCCCTTCCTTACCAGTTTTAATATTTAATGAAATATATAAGGATTAAGATTTGATTATGGAAAAAAACTCTAACAGCCCCTCAGGAATGATGCAAACATGTTGTTTCAGATTCATAAAATTTCATCCATAAATCACAGATTTTTGTATTCGATAATTTAATAGACAAAAAGTTGTGCAAAATATAAACCCGGCCGAAAAAGTGGTAGATAAAATGTTATAAACGAATTAATTGTTTAAAAGGTTATATCTCCGAACCGAAACATCGTAAAAAACAACAGCAAGAGGTGGCGCGTACCGTTACTCGCGCTGTGTAAAGAAAGATGCATCGAAAAGCGTTTATCCGACATATCTCGAAAACCATCAAGTGTAACTAAAGAAGTCGTAGACAAAAAAGTTTCTAAATAAAAAATACAAATTTTAAAATAAAGTTCAGCTTTCTACGATGTTTTGGTTCAGAAATATAAACTTTTAAACAATTCATTTGCTTATAACTTTTTATCCACCACTTTTTCGGCCGAGAACCCTCGAAATTCGGATTCAGCATAAAAAATACGTCTAAAAAACTTTGGTTCTTGCGGGGACCTTAAAAAATGGCCACGGGATGTAAGGTCGGTGTCTAGACTATACGAGGGTGTTTATAATTATGTTGTATCACAAATACTCTATTAACATACCGTGTAGAAAAATAGTTTATCGCACTCTAACCTAAAAATCGCACCTTCGCCGCTTTTTTTCTGGTCTCGTGCGATAAAATGCTGTATGATACTTGTGTGTAAGGTGATTATTTACCGCATTCGACTTGTCTCATGCGGTAAATAATCACCTTCCACACCCGTGTCATAATGTACTAATTTTCATCCATAGATTATTTAAATTATCATTCAAAACCCATTAAGTAATAAGCCACTGGATATAAATTTGTATTACTTGAACAAAAATAAGGCATTAAAATGACTACTTCGAAATATATATATGTATATAGGACATTCTCTGTGACACTAACACCCCCGCTGTCCATTTCAGTTTTGATTCAAATTAGATCTGCGGCGACTTAAATGACGGCTTTTGACATCTATTTTCGAAAGCCATTTTGTAAATTCGAAATTGCCGATGACTTACTGGAATATGACAAAACTTATTTTTTTTTTCGAAAAATTTGAATTTTTCGGTCTTTTATCCACCATTTTGAATTTCAAAAACCGGAACATGGCTTTCGGAAGTAGATATCAAAAACCGTTATTTAAGCCGATGCAGATCTAATTTGGATCAAAACTGAAATGGGCAGGTGTGTGCCCATTTCACAGAGAATGCCCCACACATATATATATATGTGCGTGTGTGTGTGTGTGTGTGTATGTGTGTGTATGAGTTTCTGGGATATAATATTACATATAAATGTATAATAAACTAAAATCCGAGAACCCTCCGACCCCAATGATGTTCATTTGCGGCGCCCGCTTCTATTTCCGGTCACTATTATGTATTAAGAGACGAAAATATTACTAAAAAAGTAATTTTACTAAAAAAGTCGTCCCAGAAACTGGCGATGCTTACTTGAAAACGTCGCAGAAGCTTGCATTTTACTTGTATAGTATATATACGAACTTCGTCACTTAAAATATTATTCATATGTATTTTTTATTTCAATAGGGAACTAGTAACATGGCAAAATGTTTTACTAGATATTCATGATAATAATAAAAACAATAATAATACATAATAATACGTTTATAAAAAAATTGGTTTTAAACTACACTTAATTTTGCAATTTCGTTACTTTTTGAAAATTATATTTTCTTTTTAATATCAAAAAACATATTAATTTTCAAATTAAAAAAAAATTAGCATTAATTTATAAACATTAATAAAAGATAGAGATCCCTTGTGACTGTCACTCTTTCGTGATTCGTCCGAAAAAAGGCTAGGTCAACATTGCAGTGCGCGCAGCCTCTTCCATCGGACTTCTGCAGTGCTCGAGGCTCGACTATATACCAAAATTAAGAATTTGATATACTATATACTAAAATTTAATAAAATATGAATTTGTCTCTCTGTCACTATACGGTATAGTAATTATTTATAAAATTATTGCAATTTTTACTTATAAATTTCACTCCGCGCACATAATTTTTAGCTAATCTTACTGCTATGGAATTTTCTAAAGTTTGGTATACATATAGCAACGATTACGCTATTAAATATTGCGATTTGCTTGATAATAATAATTATTATAATACGCTAAATAATATACCCAAAACTTTTGTAGAAAAGACAATAATTTAAAATGTAATATAACTGTTTTAATAATGTAAGATTCTGTAAATGTTCCATGCAATGTATTCGAATGGGTGATAGTAATTTATTAACGCCCTGCAAAGTAACTTGATCCATCGTTATTGGGATCTATGATCTATTGACGCCCCCATGTTATAGATCGCATTACGTGAATTTAATTATTTATACAGACTGCTCGGATATGTTTATAACTAAAACCAAAAGTGTTTCAGCTTATAGAAACAATTGTATATGCACAGCATGTGTTTTATTATATATTTTATTAATGCATTTCAACTAAATATTACTTTCTTTATCTTTAATTAAAAGGTTATAATGGATCTTTAGGTGTTTTCAAAGAAGAAAAGAATATTCAGATTATTTTGTACATAGAAAGTGACTGCATAGAGCAGGGGTTAAAATTTTGATAAATATATTAGATAAATAAGTGAATAAAGTAATTTCGATTTTTAGTCGTATAATGTGAATAGAATGATGTTATTTGGTTGAAGGAATCCTAAAAACTTACACATTTTACAGAAATTTTCTTTATACTCTTAATTAAAATATTCATTTGTGCCTAATATAAAAAATATCTCAATGCACGTAAAATCTCCAAGCGAGCTGTTCTTTAAGAAGGTTCTATTATACATACTTAGTTACTGCGAAAAAGAGAGAGACAGAGAAAAACGTGCGACCACTGCACTAATTCCGTACAGTTTAAAAATGTCATTACTCAAAAAATTGATGATGAAAATGAGCAAAAAAATTTATCAATATTCTTGAATCTATGTACAAACATGTTGTATTATTTAAACAACTTCGAGGTACTGTTAGCAGGGTATCAAAAATCTAAAACAAAGTCGCGCATATTTATATTTTTATGAATACTTGTTATGAATTTTCGAAAATTGAAACACTTCATGTTTAGTTTTATTCATTAGATACTAAAGCAGACGTTCACAACGTTTGAAATGATAATATTCAACCGAAAATATATTCGAGGTTATTGAGAAAATAATACATCGACCTGAGTGAAATTCTTTCTTATTTCTCAATTTATTGTCAATAACCCAATAACCCTCGAAAGTATTTTTTAAATCAATACAGAATCCTAAGATATTATTGTAATATAATATCTTAGGATTATTAGGAACATGTCAATTGTTTTGCAATGCGTAATTGAAGCGTTCTTAGGAAGAAGCATACTTCTCGAAATATGATTTTTTTCCGATTACCTGTTTTTTTTTAATGTACTAGTCACCTGTATACTAGAAAAATATCATTATGATACCTTAAAATCTAACAGAAATACGACGATTAATCGAAAATGGGCATATTACAAGAAGTGCCTTTTTTCCATTTAAAATTTAAACTATTCGGAAAAAGATCATACAATTAGAGAATATAAAAGGTTTTTATAAGTATTATAAAAAACACAAATAATTTGTAAAAAATTTTATCTCCTTTTTTTAATAAATTATTATATCTGTAAAAATATTTTTATAACTACAGCCTTAATAAATATGTTTCGTTAATTTTAAAATTTTTTCGTTACTTGAATAATAATTCTATCTTAATATTAACCGATACATTGAAAAAGGACACTTTTCACGACTTCTTTCAGACTCTTTAACATTTTATCCAAACAATGAAAATTGTTTTTTTTGACACTTTTAAGTTTAAACAAGTAATTATATGATTTCTATTATAATCTAAGTATTCATCAAGGCGATAGTTCTATTTTATAAACAGATAAAATCTTTTAAGCCGATTTTCTCAAAACATTCTTTTTCGCGATGTATCCTTCTTCATGAGAACGCTACAATTGCATGAATACGCCGAAAAATTGAAAAATTAAAACATTTATTTCTCTGCTCCAAGCTAGCCTTCTGAAATTTGGTGTGGATGCTTTTTATGTAAAACCTAACCTGTGTACAAAATTTCATAATTTCTTTACCGTTATTTCTATTCACTATAGAGCCTCCTTAAATCGAAAAGTTCTGTTTAAGTCGTGATCGACAGGAAATGAAATATTCTTCATAAATTAAATAAAATATTCTTCATAAATTAAATAAAATATTCTTCATAAATTAGATAAAATATTCTCTAAGTTCACTCTTCCATTTCAAAGAAAAACATAAAATATTTCTTGTAAGAGCATTCGTAATAAGTGGAATAAAGAGATGCAGCGATTCTGTACATATCCATTGCACTGTATCTATTTACATGTAAGTAGATATACATCTGCGAGGATGTCAAGACACGTCTCAGTGAGTATCTACTTACAGTTGTACATTATGAATTTTGATCTAATGTTTCTTGACTTTCTCCCGTCTGAAAATGATGAAATCACAAGCTGAACAACCAACGTACAGATTTTGGTGATTTGTTTCTTGCAGGAAAATTTTTTCTACCTACTTAATAATAAATAATTATTTCTTTTACTATAACATAATATTAATTCACGAACAAAATTAATTTGATCAAGTCAGTGAAAGGCATTTCAGCTAAGTAATTCGCTAGTTCAATCATAATATAAGTTAAATCATCGATATTTCGAGCTCGAACGAATAATTTTCACAATAATGATACGTCTTAGATATCAAACAATTACTAGTTTATCAACACTGTAGTCGCAGTTACAGCGATCTTCTTTCCTCGCATTAATTATTATTTATTTATGAATCAGCATTTAAATTTTAAAGAATGATAAAAAGAAATATATTAACTAATATATTATGTAAAGAATATTACATCTCAATGAGCTATTGTAGCTACTGCATATTATATTTTCTAGTATATCAAGACCTTATTAAGTCTCAGATTATGATGTAACGTCCTGACGGGTGCACACAAAGATTTAATTTAAACAATCTCCTTTTTGACCTAGAATTTCGTCTAATAGTCGGGGTTGGAGAACGTTACTTATAGACTGCTGTTTCTGCCTTTGTTTATCTACCGCGAGGAAGTCTTCTAATCTAGCTACTTTTAACGTTTAATATAACTGAAGCTGATTCACCAAACAGACCAGGTTTCCCCGTTCAAGATTGACTACTTTGACTAACCTTTTTATCCCTTTTCGTTTCTGCTCCTGTTGTTTCTGCTTTTTCCTGTTGATTTGGTAGATGGCTTGCTTTTGGGAAATAATACAATATTTATTTCGATATATATTCTTAAAACTTTATTTTGCACTTTAATTTCTCTTATACAGTTTCACTTCTCGTGTGTTTCGACGTATTCGTTACACAATTTTTTCTTCCTTACAATTTGTTTAGTTTTGTTACTATTCTGCTTACTTGTTTCGACGTATTTTGTTCACAATTTTTCTAGAGTCGCCTTGTGCGCACTCTTTCACGACTTTCTTACTCCATGGTTCCCAAGTACTCCCTATCAGGATTCCAAGGTGCAGCACATCACCTCTGATTCTCCCCAGTTTCCCTCTCTTCCTATTTTCTACAGTTTAAGTTGTCCAAACTTTACGCAGACCTGGTGAAAACATCATCATTAGCCAAACATAGATATTAATGTGCTCCCAACAAATGCTCTGGATTTTCCTAATCCGACACCGAAGCGTCAGCGGACAGCGTATGCATTAATAGTTTTATTATGTTCGCTTAAGTAATATCGTGCAACTGCTCTTCTATCTAAGCTATTGTTTGCGTTCGTCTGGAAAACGTAATCTGTCTTAATGTCTGGGTATTCCAGTCCCAGCTACTTAAGTCTACGCAAAATCTAAACTCACAAAGAAAACAGCGGAGAATTCTCGAGCGAAAATCTTCCCTTGCTTTCTGTTTCATATTTGTTACTTTACATTATTTTAACAGGCCGTAGGACGTCACAATGAATATACATGAAAATCTACCACTTTCAAAGCCATGATTTCTAATCTGAAAACAGGGTAACGAGTCGATTCTTTGCATGTGATTCGGTGCTATGCATCAACCGTAAACGTCATGTCTGCACCAATGTCTGCATGTGTGTGCCAGGTGTTTTAGTTTGCTCGTGAATTTCGACGGTTAGACAAGTCGAATTTGGAATTTTGAACGGAGGTCCAGCGTGCGAAAATTCGCGCTGGAAATGCATTTTGCACCAACTATTCCGTGGAGAGAAAGTCGGTGGAAGGAAGCGTGGGACGGGAGGGGGTAGTTATAATCGTTGCATCGTTCGCTCTCGCGTTCCGCACATCGTTCGAATCCTTTGAGTCGATGACGGTGATTTTTTTACCCCACTTCCCTTCAAAGCCTCGCCTTTTGTGCCAGTATTTGCGGAACAATGCCGTATTAATTTACCTTGACATAGTCGACGAAAAACGTAACAGTGTTATTTTTTTTCGATGTGAAAAATAGTTACTACTTATTTAAAAAAAGTAATAACTATCGTAAAAATAGGTCGATTTTAACTAATATTAAAAAAGGAAGTTGGCACTATTTAGATTGATGATTTGGATCCTGAAATAATATTACGAAAATTTTTTAAAATCTCAACTTTGAACATAAAACATAACTATAAAAAATACAAAACATAACTTTATACGAATATGAATTAAAATATTTATGAAAATTGAGGCAGTCAACATTGGGATGTCAGAGTAAGTAGGCGTGTTTACGATTACTCCGCACACGAATACTTATACCCGAATATCGCTTCGTCCATGTCGTTGGAGGGGATTGACGAAACGACGACAGAGCCACGCGTCGGATAAACAGTGCAGTCGTGCGGTAGGCTTTCTCATTGTATATCATTGTGAATTTAAAATAAAATGGGTCAACATCGTTGCTGCGTAATCAATTGGAAAAATACAAGTTTAAATAGCAAGAGCAAATTTTTCCGATTCCCAGTACCAGGTTGGAAGAGTGAGCAAAGACGGCAATGGATTAATGCTACAAAGAGAAAAAAGTAAGCATCAACGTAACCTAATTTTTTGCAGTGGAGTAGTATGGCAGCATTAACAGCATAAACATATTTCTGCTTATGTATGTGGCTAATAGTTCCTATTTATTAGTCATTTTCTGCAAGATAAACGGGTCGACAGCGATTAATAGGTGAACAATAATTTATACAATTTTAGTAATAAGGTTAGTCTCTATTATTTATAAATTTATTAATTATTAAGTATTTATTTTTTTATATCAGACATGAATGTTTCATGAAAAGAAGGAGCATTAAAAAAGAAGAGAGCATGTCCAATGTTACAGTAAACATGGACGATACATTTACTGTAAATGAAGGTGCCAGTACATATAAAGATCAAGAACGTCAAGCAAATATTATAGGAGACTTTAATGAATCATCGAAAACATTTGTTTGCAATAGATTTATTTACTATAACAGTGTTAGAGATGCTGCAATTCAAACAGACATAGTGGAAATTTCATCTATCAAAGTTATTCTTAATCGAAAAAAATACAGAGATAAACAATGTGGTACTCCGGAAAAAACTTTAATGGTATTTCATCAGTGTGCATTGATGAACAACTTACAGATCTTGCGAATGAGAATTTTTCCACTTTCAATTTTTTATTAAAAAGAACTGATGCAGTACCTGACCGAACAATACAAGTCCATATAAGTAGGGTATGACAAGGTAAATGTTAGACCATTAGAAGTGTATATATTTGTGAACGTTGACAGAAGTATGTAGGTGATTTGCAAAAAATTGTTATTATTGATGTCCACGTCATGTAGGGCGTTTGCCAACATTTTTTTGACTTTTAAACCATTGCCAACACTGAATTTATACTTTTAAAACAAGTGTAGTTTGGTTGGAGAGATACCATCACTTAACTTATCAAACCTCTGCTACAAATGTAGCTAAAATGTCACTACCATGGTATTATTTCATGTCTTGACAAAAAATGTCACTATCGTGGTGTGCGAAACCGTAGATAAACAAATGAATTATTTTTTTTAAACTATAGGAGCTTGAAGAGTATATGAAACTACATGTAAATCTCTGCGGAAATTTGGTTAGCTATTGATTGGAATTTACAGTGTAGATAATGTTTAAAAATGTCATTACCGTGACCGTAGCTACTTTTTTGACACTATCTCTCTCGCTCTCGTGATACCAGTGAAACGCTCAATTTCCTCAATCAATCATTAATTGTAAAGTTAATCCATTAAATTCAAATTTATAATAATCAATTAGGATACGAGGCGTAGCGTTGCACTTCTCGCTTAAGAGTCACCACCAAAACTAAGCTATTGGGCCTCTACGAGTTAATTTATTAAATTCAAATTATAAATAATCATTAGTATACTTCACGAGACTTGGGGAAGCTCTTTCCGTGAGAGTCACCACAAAACCAAGCAATCCAATGGTCCTCTACGAGTTGATTTATTAAAACAATTACTTTATTACTTCCATGGCTTAATTTTATTTATAATAATCAATGCACTTCATAACTCAATAAATAACTAAATTTAACTTCATATTATTTAAATAATTAATAGAATGGGCCCTTGAAGATTCCCCTGAGAAAATTAGTATTCGCTTCGAGCATGCATACTGCGCTCTTGCCAATTCGTCAAGGTGATTTCACAGTAACACGTTTATAAAGGATCTTTAAACTTTAATCTAAATGTATTACGTTCCGCTAAAAATAGTAACAATAATTATGAAATACATAGTTGAGTCGTATGAGCAAGTAGATTTCGCTAAATGAGACGCGCTCGGCAATAGCTGGAAAATTTTAATTCTCGTATGCAATACGTGCACTATGAATTCCCCTGATGGACCAAAATGTTATTGTATTTCAATCAATTCGTGGATATTCCGTAAACATATAAGGAAACCTGTGTATACGTCAAAAAAAGTCATTCCCTGCACTACATTAGGTGTGCTCTCAGCGACACTTACAGACTTGAGAGTGCATCCAGCTTTTTTTCACCCACTTAAAGAAATGATAAGTTCTGACAGTAGCGTTTTGAAATATTGAATTATGACTAGTGTAACTTATGAACTTGAGCGCACGTTCAATTTTATTCCAAATCTTAGAAGAATCATTGCACACACGCAGAAGCTGGAAATACTACGTGCGCTTAGTTCAAATTTGGAGCACAGCCTTCCTTGCAATAACCCTCAATCTGTACAAAGTAATTATTTTTAATTACCTTTATAAAGAAGAATGCTTATACGAGATAAAAATAAAAAGCAGTATCTAAAGGGAACGTATGAAATCTATACGGGCCCCCTTATATGAAAGGAAAGTATTAGATAAAAATTCGATTATAAATAAGGTCTTTCTATACTCGTCTGTTTCTACTTATATGTATTAAGCCTATAGAGAATAATCAACTCGTTCTTATTTAAACTATTCCCCTTTAATTATGGGGTCTAATTTTTTTTATTATACGTTTTTTCATACTCTAACCGTAAATGCAAGTTACACACGTTGTCCTTCATGCACTTGCATGCATGAGGGTACATGCGGGGCTACCTTCAAACACGCGGGGAGAGCAGGTCTACCTTCGTTCACGAGGGCACAGACCGAGCGTCTACCTTCATGCGCGATAGCGTTCATTTGTGAATGCAGGCTAATCTCTGTCTCGCGTTTGCCTTTTTTATAATAGTTGACTCTCGCTATTTTGTAATCAGTAGAATGTCAGTAACAATGGCGTCAAATAGAAACTTGATGTTGTTACTAAATAACGATGTTCCAATGGAGTTAATTTTACGCAATATAAAAAAGTTTCAAACCCATGAAATTAATAAAGGTAGCCACTGTTATAGAGAATATCATCATCTTTTTCCAGTGATGAAAAATATGATGATATTCACACATATATGTAAATATGACTTTAAAAAATAAAATTTGAGTGCACATAATATTTAAGTACTATAACTTTCTGTTTAAAACAGTAATTAAGTTTAACTCAATAATTGTAAAATATTAAACACATTTTTATTCTTTCGTAAATATACACAATAATATAATTTTCTAAATATAAACAACAATAATACTTTAAGGGGATGCCATATACAAAAAAAAAGCCTAAATATCAGCGGTAAGGTACTTCAGATACATATAAGTAATATAGGCACTTCTACCTAAAAAACGGAGAAGAGCGCTATTCCTTGAACCTCTAGGAATAACGCTCTTCTACGTTTTTTGGGTAGAAGTGTCTATAGTTTTAATTGCATGTATATGAAGAACCTTACTGCTTACATTTAGGCTGTGGGTAAAGTAGGAATCTTTTTTCCATATAGCATACCCTTTAACACGAACTTCAACATAATAAGATTGCTAATAAAAGTAAAAATAATTTAAATTGCTACGAAATTGCAACTTTTTGTTTTTGTAAACTTTCGTAATTTAATTGAAAAAAAGGTGCTTCGATTTTTGGTCCAATATTCTGTACAGCGTCCGTAAATTGCGGCATCCATCATGGCCGAATTGACAGGACTAGTTATTGTACTTGTAGGCGCTCTGGGAACACCATTCAACGGCTGCATGGTATTTGTAGAAGGTTTTAATGGTCTCGATGGATCAAATGACTGTTGGCACGCAAAAGTTTCAGGAGGAACAGTTATATGCGGCTGGAACCGTTGCATATTTTGTGGAAATATCTGTGTATTCATATTTCCACTGGTACCGTATCCGTAATGCGCTGCATGGATCACATTCATGTCAGGCTGCATTGATTCTAGATAAATAATATTAAGAAAAACGTAAATAAAAATAGAAAGTTTAACATAAAACTTAAAATATGTCAATTACACCTGAATACGGGTACTTTGGATACCCTTAATGGTACACACTTGGCTCCAAGATACTTGGCTGGTATTTTTTTTCTTGCTTGATAGGTCGAGGGTGTGCCATGTGACTTTTTTTCTAGTTGACAATAATGCAATCTGAAACTTTACGTACATTAATAATATAATAATACATTTCGATACTACTGCGATAGATCAAGCTTTTCGCACGGAGCGTAATAAAATATTATAATTTTAATAAATAAGTTTATCTAACCGTCATCGACTTGCATTTCTCTCCTTCTTTTTTTTTGGTGTCTCCTTTATATTAGCTGGAGATCTACATTCCGTAATTAGTTCATTTGACAATGCAACTTTTGCGATACATCGATTTTTTCCATGTGTGGAAGTAAACTTTTAAAAAAAATCTCATCTTCACAACTCGATGGGTGTCTCAGTGTTTCTTTTTGCTGCATATTTTCTGCATTCAAAAGTTTTCACAAGAGCATGTCGTTTCTTCTCCATATCCATAATCATATCCGGCGTAATTTTATTTTTTCTATTCATAATTACTTCAGACGGCTTTATATCTACTTCTTTATTGTCAATATTAAATATTTCGATAAAAACTGGTTCAAAATATTCTTCAAAATTTTGATCTGTGCAAATGTCCGAAATATTTCCAAATGGTTTTCTTGGAGTCACCGTATCTAGCATAAATTGCATGGACTGGTAGTAAGGCCAAGTCGACTTGTACGCGTCTTCGGCTCCATCACCTGATCTACAAAGGTGTGTACTGCATCTACTTCTGCTTTGAATTTTTTGAGCAACGACTGCCATTTATTTTTCAAACTATTTTCTAAAAATATAAATAAATTTAATAAACAAGTCCAAGAAGGTTTATAAGCAGTGAATGTACACGAGTAAAGCTAAAAATTATGTTAGGCACACAAAAAGAAAGTCAATTTAAAATATGCACACTTTTTCCCGCTTGCGACTAATCAAGCTTTACGGTCGGAGTGTCAAATTATTTTAGATATTACAATATTAACTTACTAGGAACTTTTAAATTTGTAGAAATTACGTCCCACTCCTTTCCTCGTCTATAAGAATTTTCATATTGCGAGTGACTTTCGTTCCACAAAATCTCTCCTCCATGAACCTCTGTAATTTACAGCTCGTCACACGTATCCATTCTGTCCACCAAGCGAGAGTCAACTATTATAAAAAAGGCAGACGCGAGACAGAGGTTAGCCTGCATTCACAAATGAACGCTATCGCGCATGAAGGTAGACGCTCTGTGCCCTCGTGAACGAAGGTAGGTCTGCTCTCCCCGCGTGTTTGAAGGTAGCCCCGCATGTACCCTCGTGCATGTACGGGCATGAAGGCAAGCACGCGTACCCTGATGCATATACGTGCATGAATGTAGCTGTTGGTGTCCGCGCGGAGTTGTTGCTCGTAAAGGCAGCTCCGGTCTCGCCTCGAGTGCAAATGTGTCGGTGCGTACATTTAGGATGGAGCGCACACGTGCATCCATATGGTGTCTCCTAGCGTGTGACTGTAACGTTAAACTCTCTTTACAACAGCAGTTTAAATAAATATCTTTGCGTTAGATATCACTAGCGCGCATTTTCTGTGCGCATATATTCAAAGGAGGTTACCCATACTAGCCTCGAATAAAATTGCTAGGGCAACGGTTATAACTTGCATTATCGTTTAGGGTATAAAAAAACGTTTAAATAAAAAAAATAAACCCCATACTCGAAGGGGTATAGTTTAAAAAAGATCGAGTAAAATGAAAGCTATATTTTTATATATAAATGCGAGTGCAAATGTTTGTAAGCGGTATGATGATTTGTGATTAATTTGTTTTTCAGTAACAAAATGAAAGTTGGTTAATTGAAGTTCATCGCATTGAGACATTTTTAAAAGAAATAATACTAAAAAGTGAGATTTTTTACTTTCAGTATTATTTAGCTGCTTGAAAAAGCGTCCTTTTACAGGACAAGATATATATAATTTTTAAAAAGTCTAGTGTGATAATTGATATTAACAATTAAGTATATTTACTAAAAACGACCAAATAATATTCTGATTTTATGTGATAAGATAGTTCAATCTTACATGTATTAGATATATTCATTGTTCTAAAAGTTAAGTATTGTTTTAAAAGTTAATACAAGTGTTAATTGTCAAAAAGACCAAAAATATAAATTACCAAAAAAATTAAAAAGATGTGTATTTTTTTTAAAATAATATAATAGAAGAACATTTTCATGTATAATCTTAATTATTATATGTTTAAATGTGTACAATAAAATGCATTAAAACATGCAATAGTCATAATAATGTAAATTAATAATAATTTATTATCCTGCTTCTTCCATCTCATCTTCATTTTCAATTTTATCCGCAATAGTAGGTGGTTATAGACTGACCAGATCATGCGATGGAATAGCTTTGCTGGAATCTTGTTTGAAATTTATACGTTCTAAATCTTTGCATAATTAATTCTTTCAACAAGGATTCGCGTTCCAGCAATATTATAAGTTTGCTCAGTCTGTTCATTTATAAATTCAGTCTTTTCCAAAAATGGTGGCATAACGACCATAATTTTTTACCCTTTTCATCGGCAATTGTTTGAACCTCTGAAAATGCTTGTAAGCTAAAATAACATCACCATCTTTTAATAAATCTATCAAACCAGACTCAATTCTTGTTTGGGAGTCACTTTTTCTGCCACCAGTTAATTTTGACTTGAATGTAATGAATCCACCAGGAGTTATATCAATAAGCATTTTTGCCGTAACACCTTTTTTGTAGTTTGAGAAGCAGAATACTTTATTCTCTACGGATGCAGGAATTGCAATCCTGAATTTAGTGCAATCTATGATCACTCGAGTGCTATCGAAGTCTGCATGAAAGTTTATTGGTATTGTCTCTTGCACAATGTCTTTAGTAGGCTAAAATACTAAACGTACGGTCGTGTAAGCTAGCTCTGATAAGCGAGTAAGAAATATCTTTGCAATTGTTGTCCGATGAACACAGAATATAACACTCAATGCTGATAATAATCAACCTGTTTTCATTTGCGTCAAACAAATAAAAAGTTTATTTTCTTATGATACTTTAGAATGTTCAGATACATTTGAAAGTCTTTTTAACAAAAATTTAAAATTATCATAGGTCACTCCTACAAAATCTCTTAGTTGCTCATCTGTATGTACTGATGAAATACCTTCAAATGTTGATCTAATTGGTAAATCATTTATAAAATCAGATTGAATTGATTGATCCTCTACATTTAAGGACGTTCACGAAAAAATCAATTATAGACTAATTTTCTTGAAATTGAACATAAACGTTTTCTATGATCTGCTTTATGCATAGCCATTTTTCAAAGTAGTGGTACCGGACCTAAATTTTGAGATATCGAAGTCAGAAGTTGCGGCTTTTAATACAGGATTCCTATACTGAGTCCTTTTTACACGATGTTTTTAAGCTTTGCAATGCCAATTCTAGACAAATTTTTACCAAAAACTAGTATGTTGCGGTACGAATTTCAAATATACTGCAATGTTATAATGTTATAAGTATATCTATATTGTGGTACAGTCTGTACAAAAGTACATGATGCACTTCGCTTTTTTTATATTTATATGAATTTTACTCTGTTTATTATTATTTTAGTATTTTGTGGCACACAATTAATAGATTTTATTCACAGCTATGCAATTTAACGATCAGTTGTAAAGAGAATCAAACTTTTTGATCGTGCGGCTCCGTGAACGTTCTGTATTTGTGTTTCTCGCTTTATTCTATTCTGAGTTTTTTCTGAGTAGTAACTTTTATTACTCCTTTGCATGTTAAAACTTCTGATTGTGTTTGAGCATCAAAACAAGAATTATAAATATACCTGTTGCAAATAAAAGTGACTGAAGATCTTTCGACACCAATAAAAATATTTGCTTGACATGTCTGACCCGTGTACTACGATGCTTTCAAGCCGAGATATCGCAATTTTAAAAAGAAAATTTCGGTGATAGCCATACACCTTCACGAGAATTATTAAATTTGCGAATTAAATGTTGATACATTTTCAAACTGCGGTATCTCCGTTTATATGAATCGTAAAATGGTGAATAAAAAGTGAAATTGAAGCTTGAAAGATAAATTTTTCAGTGGAAAAATTAGAAGGAAAAAATTTGCACCTTTTCATAAACCACGGCTGCGAGGGATAGCGAGTGTTTTAGCTGGTTGACAAAACACTATCTCGAATATTTAAAGTGCAAAGTCTTCAAAGGTTTTAAATAGTAGATAATATAATGGCTACATTTGAACTAATTCGCTGTCATTTAAAATCATTGAAAATCGTGCATTTTTTTCGAAAAATATACTATGACATTACCAAATCGACCCCTAGAGTATTTTTGATGTCAGTAGTTGAATGATCGGACATTAAACTATCGAAAATACTATATTTCGAATTCTTTTTAAGATGTTTATATAAAAAGTCGCAGCTTCGAACTCATAAACGTAAGTGGTATAATTCCTAAAATAATCCAAAAAAGTGTGCCACAAAACTTATTTTACTTGCAGACTATATTTTGCGTATATTGGATCTCACATAGAACTAAAAGAATCAATTATGGAAGGTGCATGTTACAACGAAAACTCTGATATCACTAAAAAGTGCTGATTTGTTATTTACTACTTGTTCTGGCAAATGCATACATGTACAACATATGAGCAACAGAAGTGCACAAGATGATACTTGGGTGAGGCGTGAATAATATTATCCACAAATATTTGATCTTTTATTAAATTTTACCGATACGTATCAACAGCTGAAATAATATTTTTCATAAACCAGTAAAAAGTCGCTACAGCAGTCTTCAAAAAATTGGAAGGTCCTTAAATCATCAGAGTTGAAATTCGGAATCGCGGAAACGAGAGCAGGAGAATAAAAGCCCTCGAAACTCAAGACTGAGTAACAACTCTCTTCTCGATCCCGAGCGGTTTTATGGCGAACCAATTTTTCCTTCTCCCTTCCCTCTCCCTCTCTCTCTCTCTCTCTGTCTCTCTCATACACACACACACACCCACACACACACATTTGAGATTAGATTTGCTGGCAAGTTGGGCTCGAAGAATCGTGTAATATAACAAAGTTATAATGTACTTGTTCGGCCAACTTTGTCAAATCGCGCGGACTTTAAAGTCAGCGTATTACCCCACTGCGGAGTCTACTATCTCACATGCAAAGCGGATGGGAGAGAGGCAGAGAGAAGTTAGTCCGCAACGATAATCGAGCGACACTTGTATTTCCGACGCGACGCTGACTAATATCACTTAAGACTTATGCGTACTACTAATCTTACTCCGTGTTTCGCTTGCTGCAATCATATTTTTATTCTCTTTCTATCTCTTTCTCTCGGTCTCAATAGGTGTTGTTTTTGTTCAAATTAAGTTTTTGATGATTTTCACGGATTGTTGAGTAACCAATTTTCACTGTGGATAAGTAGTTATTTTGAGAATCTAGTACGAAAAACCAATCTGTTTTGAAGAGAATTTTTTCGTTGCAAGCGCATTAGTTATGTTTATTTCAAGATAATAACGGGTTATGTATCTTATATGTATGGGTCTATGCAAGGACTGCACAAATATTAGTCAGTTTTTATAATTAGACCGAAAATCAACTTCTATTTAATTTAATTTGTTCAATTCTTATGACATATTATGAGTTATTTAAAAATTAAAGAATAGTATCATCAAGTTCATAAGTTAGGAACTTAAGCTGCACTTTGCGCTCAAGTTTTCGTTAAAAAAATTAAATCTTATTGTCTGATACTAATAAAAAATATACTAATCCAAAGATCAGATATGACAACAAGGACTCGAATCCTAGCGTGGCAACGTTTACAATGAAATATACTAACCATAATCAAAGGGAAAAAAGGTTCAGACGACGTAAGTGAAAGTTCGAGTTTTCAAGTGACGTCAGTGGTGGGTATTCGGTCGCTTGCCGCATCCTTAAACTCTTCGTGTGGTGCACTTTTTTTAACCAGCCTTCAAGGCTCAGGCTTTATGTCGGCAGCGGACTTCAAAGTTTTTGGTCGAATTTCGGGCGCGAAAAACGACCGCCGTCAGTCAGCGCGAAAACCAGATAGGCGAAAGGTGCCTTTGATGCTTTACAGCGCAATGGATGCTATGGATTCGCGATGTATCTTCGAAGAAGTGGATCCACAGGAGAAGCCACATGAATTGCAGTTGACAATTTCTATGTTTGACTGCTTAGGAAATAATTGGGATGATTTGCTTTTGATATTATATGGAGATTGCAGCAAGCCATGAAAATGGTATGGAATATTTGTGAATTTGTTAGATTACTAATTTTACATAATAATGTTAACAATAATATTTTTAAAGACAATTTAGTTTTAAAGAGAAATAGATTTTATATTAAGCATGTTAAAGAATGTTGAAAGAAATATTTGATTGAAAATCAGTGCCTTGCTAAATTTGTCTGCGTTTCTACTTCTATGTATTATGTGTAGATGACAAAAATGATTGGTCTTTTTTTTTTAAATAAACAATAAGTTAAATTTTTGTAATTACAGATCTTTCCGATACACTAAATAATCCTTTCAGATACACTAAATAATGATACAAGATTCATAGTTTCACTTTGACATTTAAATAGGAGTCAGTTTTGGAGTCCTCCTCACTTATGCGATTGAAAGTTAAAAAGGTTTTGTATCGTCCAATTAAGGACGCTGCAGAAATATTCATTTTCAGAAAGGTTTCTCTCTTTTTTGAGCCTTAGTTTTAATTCCATGTTATAGATTCTATTTTCGTGAAAATACTAAAGGTATGAATTTAAATATTCTATAATATTATGACGTGAGCTAGAACGAGATTTCAACCATGAACGCGGTCTCGGCTACCGTATTATGTATTTTAACACAAATCTTTTATTAGCTCTTGAGATTTTATTAGATTTAGGAAAAAATTTAAAGCAAAAAAAAATGGATATGAATACAAATACAGAATACAAAATATGTACTTATTCGCTCGTTTCTGGTAATCACTTGTACCATACATTTTACATTTTTATTATTTATCATAAAAATATTAACTGGATACGGACACATTAAGCAGGGAGTGCCAGAATGCAGACCATTTAAACCACTGCCGCAGATACGGAGGGGAGGGTCACCACGTCAGGATAGTCGTGGCAAGAATCCACACTACTTTTTGTGCGAAGAGGCAGATGGTGAGAAGTTGGACTGCCACCAGGCCGCGAGATCTGATGCGTGCCTGATTTCTCGGTGGATACTGGATCCGGTAAAGAAAAAGCTGAGGTATAGCTGTCAAACGGAGATAAAAAAGACTGACCCACGACATACGGATAGTAAAAATTGGACAGTTTATGCAACAACGAAGTATTGCTAACGTGTTCACATGTTACAAGAATGACGGACGGTGGATTTTCACTCTACTTCTTATCGTGCTTATCCGTACAAGAGTAGAGAGGGTTAGACGGTCCCGTGAGCAGAGCCGAAAGGCTTCACGGCTCGGAGTCTGTAAAAATATTTCCTGACTTTTAACCACCAAAATAATAATAATAATAACAATAATAAAAAGGTAGAAACATTCAAAATTTTTTAAGATTTTTACTTTATTTTATTACTAATAATTTTTAAATGCGTAAAGTTTTAACAGACAAAATGATTGCTATGTTTGAAGAGAAATTAGAGGCTAAGTTTGCAAGTGATTTCCATAAACAGAATACCTCATCGGGTTACCGCTTCCACTTTTAGCGCCACCTCATCCTACATGCTTATGCTAATTCGCCAATATCTATAAAATTATAATACATTAAAAAATTAATGGTATTAAAGTGATTATGGCTTTGATTAATAAATTAGTTAATCATATGAAATATAATATATACTATGACTCGAAAGAATATCATGACTAAAAAATCGAAGTTTAACTAGATTGAATTCATAAACAATAAAATATCCTAATAGCTTTTATATTATACTTTGCAAACAGTTATTCGTGTTTAGTCAGATTTGTTATTATCGATGTCTATGATAATTTACAAAAGGAAAAATGAAAAGAACTTTTGGGAGAAGACTTAGCGGATGCTGCAGTTTGTTAAAAAATAAAAAAGATAATTAGCATTCCGTTTATGACCAAAGCGCATGAAAATCCAAATCAATAATATTTTTTTATTCAAAGCGCGCAATTTTATCAACGTAAAATTAAATACTTTGCAAAATAAAATAAAATAATTAAAATTCAAAATTAAAAGAAATTAACGATAAAAATATCATAAAAATCTATAATTACTTAGAGGCTCATAAGGCTAATAAATAAATTTCACCTCTCTCAAATTCCTGCCTTCATTTTTGCCGGGAAAGTCCGGAAAATAGAAAATTGTCGTGAGAGCGTGAAAGTAAGACGCGTACGCGCGTGGACCGACTAGAGAAGCAAAAAAAGAGGAAGAAGGTGGACTAGGTAAAAAAAACGCGGCGAGAAGCGACGCTTGAAGTGGTAAGGAAAGACTCATGGCCTAGAGAGAAAGAGAAACGAAACGCGTGTATGAAGATTGCGAGAGAAGACGAACTGACCCGAACGTCTTTTTTTCCTGCTTTACCCTTGTTACGCTGGAGCTGAAGAAAAATTTCTCCGGCTCTGCATTTTCTCTCTTTCCCTTTCGCTGTGAAGCATACATTTTTTTCTTTCGTTATTTCGTCTCTATAACAGTTTAACTTAAAATCTTTTTACTACTTCTTTTTTCTTACCCTAGTTTACAGCATTCTTCAATTATGAGTTTTTGATCTAAATACATCTTCGTTTATTTATTTTAAGATACTGTAAGAAGCGGAGAGAATTTTTAGATTGATACAATCTTAACTCTTTCATTATTTTTTATAAAATTATATTAGATGTACAATTTGAAACATCATTAATAATGTAACAAATTTATTATTTTTTGGCTAATTTATTTACCTAATTGAAATGAAAATTCAATAATATATCTTGTTTTAAATATGATTGAAAAAATAAAATTATTGTAAATATTTTTATATCATGCTTTTTTTTTAAATGAATTATAATTTTTAATGATAATACCAAGTTGTGTAATTAATTTGTGCACATCTCATACAAAAAAATACTAAGGACATGTATTAAGGTCGGAAAGATTTCAATTACCTTACTGGTTTTTGCATTTAACGAAATACATATATAGTGAATAAGAATAGACTATAATATTTTTTATAATGATTCTATTGATTTAAAAGATTCCGAATTTAAATAAAGATTTTTCTTAAGATATATATTTGCTTTAAATAATATTTTATATACTTTTTATTTTTGTAGATACTGTAAAATTTTTTTGTATTGTTGACATAAAAACTATAAATATTTTTAGGAAATCTAAAACCACCATAAAGACATCTGTGGAAATTTTGATGTATTTTTTTTTACTTTTAAGGAATATATGAGCTAGTCATTCATTTTCAAGGGAATACTTTTGTTTACATTAGTAATAAAAATTATTAATTAAATCAATGAAAAAATTAAATTTGGGTCATGAATAAATATAAAGGAATTAAGTTAATGTATTAATTCTTTAAAAACAATTTATTTTCCGTTAGATTAAAAAATTTGGTATTAAAATATATAAATTGAACTTTAGATAATTTTAAAATCGGTAAGGGTAAGTTTATAGCGTTACAATTGATTTAATTTAATAATACGATAGATACGTATAAAGATGTGCTCATTGGTCGGTTCCTTTAAGCGGATCAAATAACGATTCTCCTTATTGTGAAACAGCACCCATTATTGCACCGAGTGTATAATAAGATTTTGCACCAATCGCATTATATTCTCCAGCTTTCAGTTGTGTAAGTATTAGCTTGTTTTGCTATGAAAGGCTTACTAAATTTTGCAGGATACTTTTTCCTGACGTGCAGCCACTTGTCTGTTTAGAGATGGATTTCTTTATTTTCGATATTTTCTTATACTAAACGTAATATTATAATATGATAAACATTATAATATTTGTAGGAGAAATAATAAAATTTGATAGAAGGACTAACATGATTGCAGCTAATAATAATAATTATTATATTAATTAATTAAATTTTATTGGTACGCAGTGGATAGTGTCAAAAATCTGAGTTAAACTGATAATGTTAATTGTTTGGTTAGAGTTTTTGATACATCTGCCTATTCTCTGAAGTCTCGGAGATAATTGCGTTACAGTTTTACCAGTTTCGGTTAACATTTTATTGGAAAAGATACCTAATCATTACTGTATTAAAGTGTTACAATCATAATAGTGTATTAGTTACGAAATTCTGTTTGTAAATGAAAATTATAAAAATTCATATAAATCTTATATTTCTAAGGTGTACGAATTGATGCATGAAAAATATTATATATCAAAAAGTGTATGAGATATAATATGAAATATAATAAAGTATTATATTATACATTAAAAAATTATATTTAACTTTTGAAGCGAAAAAACGTATAATAATCTGTTTGATTGTATCGATTGCAAAGTAAGAAATATTTTCAGAAAAGAACCACTAAAATGATTTTTTTCTAATTTATCATAATTTAAAATGTAAATTGCGAATTTATTGATCAACAAACTATAATATTTGTACTCGTAACTACTATTGTATAAGGTGAACTGCTTAAGACATATACAGCTCTATAAAACCTAACGTAATCAATAAAGGAGAATAAAAAATTAGTGAAATGAAGGATAATACGAAAAAGGGAAAAGCTCTCAAATATTAGAATATTATGAATACGAAAAAGAAAAATTGAAAACTACGGTTTGACCCTAATTACTTGTTGGGCTGGTTGTACCTCTTACAAAAGTAGTTATGAGTATATAAATATTATAGTTCGTTGACGATCCATAAATTCAGTTTATATTTAAAACCATTGCGAAACCATAATATAGTCATTTTCTTATTATGATAATTTTAAAGTAAAACAATTCTAATACAGAACATACTTTGAGATCATACTATAAATGATAAAGTCTAATTGATATGAAATGGCTTGAAGGGTTTGATTGAAGTTATGTTGCTCGTATAAAAAGTACCTATACTTCTTTTCTAGCGCAAACGTATCCAATATTCGAATTTTTTCCTATATGCATATAAACAATCAATTTTGATTGACTAGTTAAAGGGATAAAAGAAACAAAAAAAGAAAGGCGGGCGAAAAAAAAATCAAAAGGTGAAGGGTTGTTCGGGGTGGTTACATATCCGTACTGCGGCGATCTAACGCGTAACCGACTCCCCGACAAACCGTACAGAGAAAACGAGGTCAGGAACTGCGCGCGTACACTAGACAGAGAGAAAGAGAGGGAGAGAGAGAGAGAGATAGAGAGAGACTAGCGGCAAAGAGAAAGAGAGGGAGAAAGAGTGAGAGAGAGAGAGGGGGGAGGGAAGATCGAAGGATACACCTGCTATACACGTATACAGCCTACATACAGGCGAAAGGCAAAAGAAGCTCAGCCAGTTCCGAGAGCAGTTGTTAGGGGGCAGCTCTCGCCCCTTCGGGTAAGCGCGGGCGCGCGCGCACGCTTTCGAAAGGTGGAAACGACGGGAGGTGGGGGGAGGGGGCGAGAGAGAGAGAGAGAGAGAGAGAGGTGAAGGAGGAGGTGGACGCGACGGCGGAGAGCACAGCCGCGAAAGGTAAAACGTATCGGTCGCAGCGTAGTGAGCGGCAGTCGGCCGTCGACGGCGAGGTTTTACGGTTAGAGCGCGCGCACCTCCCCGTGTGTCACGCGCTCCGCGCATATACCACGATAAGAGAGAGAGAGAGAGAGAGCTATTGAGAAAGTCACCCCACGTGGGCTAGCTAATTTTTTTCGCCCCTTCTTATACCAAAGTAACGCGCGACTCTTTGCGTTATACGTTTGGCGTTCAAGTCTGCTACGCACTGTCGACGCGCCGTGCAATGCTGTACCCAGTTGATTTTGAATTTGGCGCGCTTTTGTGAAGTCCAACTTGGAAATTGGACGACTGAAGCAGATATACAGAGAGCGAGAGAGAGAGAGAGAGAGTATGAGAACTACACCCGAAGTGATGGAATCCAAAGGAGATTCAGAGGATTGTCTTTGGGGGCGTTGAATTTCCTGCGCGTTTCCGGTGTCAAGTATACAGAGCAACATCGGATTTTCTAGACAGGGGGTTTCGCGTTCGCTGCTTATTTGCTTCACAAAAGCTGCACCATTTCTACGTGCGGCATCGGTAGTAGTTGACTTACTGGCGTGACTCCCGCCAAGTTATGTCGCAACGCAAACAATACGAAGCGATTAGAAAAGTGCAGCAAATACACGTCTCTGCGGTAACGGGAGAAAATCGGTCGACAGGATCTGACTCCGTGTGCGTGTGCCGTCGTGGCAAGATATAGATATATATATATATATATATATATATGTCTATAATACAAGTGCGCGAAGTGTGTTTGTGAATATAAGAGAAAGCGATATAATCCTGTCATGCGACCGTACGCTTGGAGATTGGATAGCCAGCTGTTGAGGCGTAGCGGCCCCCGCCAAGTATCCAAGCATCGGCCCTAACATTGTAATATGCGCTAAATTGTCAGAGATTTATTAGTGTGCGTGCATGTGTGTGTGATAGAGCGAGAGAGAGGGAGAGCGAGAGAGCGTGAGAGGGAGAGAAAGAGCTGAGAAATGATGCCGGTGTCAGGTGAGCGTCAGCTCATGTGGATGCTGCTGCTTCTGCTGGCCACGTGGCACACGACGGACTTGGTGGGCCGGTGTCGGGCCAGCGAGTTCCCCGAGCGCGAGTGCTGCGATCCGATTTATCCGCTCCCGGAGCCTACCAGCAGGATGCCGACCCTGCCCACGCCTACCGGCAAAAGTGGTGAGTAATTTTTTGCGCTTTCGCCTTTTTTCGCGCAGCTTTTTTCAAATGGCCAAGATTGTGTGTGTATTTGGCAGAAAGTATTCTGGTGATCTTAGATTAGGCGGATCAATAGCTTTTCTATATACTTAATATATAAGCAGTGTGAGCTTCCTTTCTTTTAGCTTTTATTTTTCTAAGGTAAAATCATCAGGTTCAGATAGATCGTGGTTTATCGATGGCTGCGAGCACGATATTGTATTTCTGTTCTTAACTCGGTAAAATAAACTCTTTTCTAAACGTTGGCAATGGAATCGGGAGTTTTTATTATGACTCGTTGGAATATTTTAACTGGGGTAATCGAAAACTGTGTATAAAATAGCCATGGGAAAAATCTCATTTTAAGTATTGTAAAAGGTATTTAAAGCATACATATCCATACATCGAAAATTTTATAACTTTTCTGTATAAAGTGACGTTGCTTTATGCGAAAAACATGTGGATTTTCAGACATTTGATGATTTCTAATAAAAACGGTTGTCGAATTCAGTAGAAACAGGAAATCAGTTTTAAAAGCTTTTTAAATCCATACCGTGTGAATATGCAAGTAATAACTGCATTTTATAACAGTTGTAAAAAGGCCAGTTTTGCTAAAATATACAAATTTTTTCCGAACATTTCAGTGAACTATTTTAAAGATTTTAGCTCTCAGAACATTTATTTATAAGCTACATTTATTAATAATTGTTTGAGGATTTATGTTCTATAAATATCTTAAAGTTGAAAAAAGGATTATTTTTTCCCACAATACAATGGGAATTCTTATATTTAAAAAGTCATGTGAAACAGTTTTAAATCGTTGAGTCAATATTTTTCATGTGAGGATTACAAACGTAATTCAGAGTAGTATCGTTTTCTTCCCTGTTACGTTTATGGTTTTAAAAACTGAAAGTGGTGTAAGAATTTGAAGTATTGGAAAAGTTCACAGCAAAATTTCGCTTCATCTTTTATTTGCACTGTTACAACGTTTGTGAGGTTTGAGAAAACTACCCAACGAGTATACTCGTTTAGCGCAGAATACAGTAGAATTGTAGAATAACATTTTTATGACATAGTTTTATGTTGAAAAGCCGTGGCTCGTGTGGTTTAAATTTTGGATGGAAATTTAACATTTATAACTGCCCAAATTATAAAAATCTTTTTGATTACTTGACTAAGCTATGAAAACTTAGTGTACACATTGTGTAATTAGTAGCGTGTTTTTATCTATATTGTGCAGGATGGAAAATATTAGTGTAAAATATTGTACAATTGAAAATTAAATATAGCAAACAAAACCGATAATATATTACTGCGAAAAAAAAACTATTTATTAATAATTTAGACCAAATAAGTGTAGACACCGAACTCTATTCGCTGCTTCATTCAATGAAAAGTTAATTCAACTTCGAAGCTTGATTGCCGCTATTTTAATCTGTTTTAATTTAAAAGGGTTAGAAGCTTTTACATGTCACGTAATGCAATAATAGTAGTCGGCAGAAGTGAAAATTTTGACTGTCCAATCCATTCTTAACGATACCCGACGGTATAAGCATACACTGTTATACATAGTTATAAAACATAAACGATTACACCAATAAGTCTGAGGTACAGAAATAAGCAAATTCAAAGTGCCGAACGAGAAAGAGCGCTTAAAAATAATCCGCAGCAGCTTTTAAGCGCTTCCGTTTTAAAAAGTGAGAAGAATCGACTTTACATCCAATCTGTTCTCATATCCATACAACTCGGTAACATCCATGAAGGCTTATTCATTCATCGAGGTCGTCTCTTCTTCTTTTCCTTCGTTGTTTATTTTCAGTACTATCCTCATTTCTGTGAGACAGCTCCGCTCGTGTACTGTCGATCGCATTACTCGGAGATTTCAATTTAATATTGCCTCGATTTTTTTGGATATAGCTGCTTATTAGTCGTAATTTCTGCAGATTTTTCGAATATCACTTAATTAATTACGTCGAAATGTACAGTATAATGTTATATTTGCGTTCAAGATAAAGAAAAGTGTATTTAATTGTTTTGGTTATGTGACAATAAATTGACACGGCAATTGATGATTAAGCTAATAAAACGTAATACTAGAAGTACTTAAAGCTTCCTTTAATTAAGTTCTATTCCAGATTCATTGAAATCGTCATAATAATCGTGTCGAGCAATTATTATTTTCTTTTCATAGCGATAATGTACTTGCATGACTAATCACTTAGTATACGGATAGGGCTTTTTTACCTAAAATAAAATCGTTCAAATTGTAATATATATATATATATACATATATATATATATATCGCAGTTGGCTCAATTCTCTGTAATCAAAACATATTTTATTTAATGTCATACCTTGTGAACGAACTCGGGCACATTATTTCTAACGTTTTTTATGTAGCAAGTCATTATTTAAATTAATGTTTTTGTCATAATACAAAAATGCGCACTTAAAAACACTGGGGGGTGACAGATTTATATATAATGATCTACACATAGAATTTTAAATTAATTTAATTCAAATCAATTTTAATTTTATCACATATCTATAATACGAACAATTTTTAATAATATATACACGAATAATGAAAATATTGCATTGATTAAATTGAATTCTGTATTTTTTTATAAATTAGTTAAAATACTTTGGATAGTTTACGTGCGCGTTACGCAGTTTGTAAGTAAACTTTGGTTTCTCACCGACGAACGCCGTGTCTCGTTTTCACATATACACAGTCAGTTTGCTGCTCCAAAGAAGAAAAAATGTTGTTTGCCAGTATAGGTGCTAGGCTGACGTACAACCACATGCTCGTCTGTTGACTCAAGTATCATGCGCGTCTATAATCTCCTCCGAATCAAGGATGTGCCACCATTTCTTCGGTCTCTCGCTGCTTCGGCGGCGGAGGATTCTGGTGTTGGATGGAACGGAGAAAGATTAGTGTCATATTTACTTTTCTATCAAACAGTTTGTGTGACAAATTTTCAATTCTTGGGAAAGCTTATTATATGTCTCATTAATCATTATCTTGGCGCTATTTAGTCCAATTGTTTCGTTTGTCTTAGATAAAATTATGTTCTAAAATTTATTTCTAATACTTAATGATTATTGATATTTAATTTACAAATACGAGTTTACGTATTTAACTATTTTACGTAGTTTTATAATAAGCATGTACATTATAATACAAAACGAAAGCCTCATTGAAATCGTAGAAGGTTAAAAATTAAATAAAACATCATGTAATGTTTCTTTATCACTAAACTCTCGTAGCAAAGAACATTTTTTAACCTAAAAATTTAATTTTTTCTATTAAAAAAGTATCATTATATTTACCTTTCACATGCCACTGCGAAAAGTGACTAAGTCGGTAAAAGAGTACGTACGCGAATTTCGTGAACTAATTTTTATACCTCGGCTCCCAATTGAGTTAAAAAAATTTCTTATTTCCTTCATTACGTACAGGTGGTCCCTTCAAACCCTAAAAGAAAATTTGGAAATATTTGGGATTGCGAATCCACTCTAAACGGGGTGATGAAATGCCAAAGGCGCGCCAATTTCGGAAATTAATTTTTATATATCAGCCACCCATCAGAATAGACCAATCAGGCCGTACAAGAACTCCCGCAGGTACTTAATCCCGCAGGAATTTCTATAGCACTTACAATACAATTCCGGCAGCATTTTCTGCAGTAATTCTTGCAGGAAATTTTCGTAATAGTTCGCACACTAAAAACAGGCATTAGAAGTCGTATTTTGCTCAGTGTTAAAAAGTTCAACACCCACATAATTTAAAGTAGTGTTTTATTTCCCGTTCTGATAATTATCAACGTGCGTATACATAAACTGTTATGTAAAGTGAGTGCACTTGAAATTAGCGATCCAAATGTGCATAAAAGTATTTTTTTTTAAACAAAATTAACCGAAGCGCAGATTTCATAAAAATAGTTTCAGCTGATGTACGCAGAAATATAATCTGTAAGAAATCCATTCTTTAAAAAAAATCGAGAAGGCAGCTCCACGCTAAATCCAAGTGTACTAAAATAATACTTTTGTGTCACAGATCTTTAGGACAAGTGTTGCTTACGTTTGCTATGAATGGCATACGTCGTAGCGCGAAAAATCAGCAACATAAATGTGTTATCTGCTGCTGCTGAAAAAAATCGGTTAGAATTCTCCTTTACAAATTTTCAAATTAAAAAAGTCACTGACGATTTTCAAGTGCTCGCGTTAGTGCCATCGAAAAACGAGAGGTAAGCGCGAGGATAGACTAAAAACAAGAAATACTATTTCCATCGCAGCCCATGAAAACGCAAACCATTGATGTTAAATCGCGTACGGTCGGTTTTAAGTGGGCCAGTGTTGCAGTGCTTTAAGTAACGCCGCTATTTTCATGCGACCTACTTTGTCGACGTCGTAGGTGGCCGTATACGCGCGCACGAACGAGAGAGACGAAGACAGAGCGAGAGAGCTAGAGGAAGAGGGTTGCACACGTACGTTACACGTTAGCTAGCCTCCTAACGAGGAGCTGCTTCAGGACAAATTCCGAGTGCCTTTACTCTCTTTCTCTTTCTCTTTTCTTACAGCGCGCGCCTCTCTGTTAACGGTGTTTCTTTTCTTTTCCGCACTCTCCCTTCCCTCTTTTCTTCAGCTTTTTCACCAGCGCGAGCACGTTTTCTCTTGGCTTTCGTCGCTGCTGCCTGTGCACTGTGTGTGCCCCTCCGCACCGGGCCTGCGGGACTGTCTTTCGATTTTTATATGCGCGTTAACCGCTTCTTATACTTACGTCTCTACGGTGCGCTTTCAGAATGCGATATTATTTTTATCACTAGCTTATAGCTTGTAGAAAGTATTTATCCGTTAAATAGCTATTGGAAAAGGCCGTGACTGTTTGGTAGTCAAGTAATAACTGTATACGCAAAATGTTTCTGAGTTAATGGATTTTTTAGTGTAGAACGTACCTTGTAAATTATTTTATAGAAAAACATGAATGTTACAGGCATGTCATTTGAGTAATTGTATGATTAAGAAATATTCATGTATGTCATAAAATTGATTCGCGTATCGTTAACCATAGCCTCCGCTGTAGTCAGCTATAGGCATGCTGTAATGCTATGGAAAGACTGCTGATGCCGACGGTGCTGCCTCGCGTACGCTTTATGATATTGTCTTCCACGAATATACGTAGTTTTTATTTATTTAATATACGAAATATCTTTTTTAATTGTACGGAAACGTAGTATTTTCGACCAAAATTATGAAAGTTAAATATTTACAAAATTCCGAACAAACTTCTTAAAAATTCAATATTTCACTGAAATTAACGGAAACGTATACTGATTTTTTTAAATAACAATTCAATATTTCAAGAGTATAATACTTTAATTATGACTGAGAAAATTGTTTTTCATTTTATGAAAGGCTCTCTTTAAACTGTACACTTTTTTTGCTGTATTTTGACGCAAATTTAATTAAGACCTAATATCGCGGTTGAAGCAGAACAAGCTTTTGCTGCGGCTGCGATACAGACGACAAAGGAAGTCCCGGGTGAAATCAGAATATAATGAAGTCTTTAGAGGAAATGTACAAAACATACATCGTCATTTAGGGTACAAAAAAATATATAATTTAAGAAAATGGACTCCCTTAAAGGACGGGAAAATATAAAATTTATTGAATATCAGGTCTCTCTGTACTCGTCTGTTTCTACTTCCACGTATTAAGTTTAGTATGGGGAAAAATCGGCCTTTGTTTAAAATATTTTCCGTCAAGTAAGGAGACATTTTTTTTCGTCTTTCTATACTCTGAATGATGGTACAAGTCTCTTACTTTTGTCTAGTAATAAAAATAGGGACCAGTATCGGGATCCTCCTTTACTCTTTTATGCATTGTCTAATATTGGAGAACAACGGCGGTGTCTTCCGATTTGTTTCTTACATATATTAACGTTGAAGAATTTAATTTAATTTTAATATTATTGGCTCGTGTACTCGTTATGCTCGCATTACAATGACACACTCGGATAAAGTATAATAGTTACACAAATTGAATATCAAAGGTCAGGATTTCAGCGCTCTTCGCAGTTTCGGCACTATCATCGCGCCATACCAACTTTCCAAAGCCATTTCGCGCGCTCGAGATGCTAACCCGATCCCGAAGTTATAAAGGTATTTATGCTCCATTTGAATGGCACCACCCAAGAGCCACATTGTGCCAATTATTTCGGCAAAAATCTATACGCTGTTAGAAACTTGCGTACACCTGAGCTTGTTATGCAAAGATTAACGAGTCTGAAACTGCTATTTTGAAAGCTTTCATATATGTAGTGTTCATTGATGTGTGTAGGTATATACACTTTTTAAGATTAGGCGTGTTTCTATCCAACAATTAAAGGGAGCTAGATGTTTAATTGCAAAATTAAATTGCATAGATGACGGTTTAGTTGAAATTTGAAAAATAAAAGAGAACCAAATTCAAAATAATGAGGAAATTTTCTTTTTATCAAGTATAAAATGATTTGCAGTCGTAAGACAAGTTTGAAAAGCCATTTAGTTAATGCGAAGATGTAGAATAATATTTCACAAGGAAAGAAGAATTCGTGTAAAAAAATTTTGTACAATTTTAATTAATAAATGAAAACTGAGAAAACGTGTTACTTTTCGAAATTCGTTAGATTGATGCTATACTGAATTCATTATTAATGCATCGTATATAATACATTTTCCATCGTAGTACACGGTAAACGTTTTAGCAGCTGGCGCCTGCACATGTTTTCAAATGAAACACACAAAAGTATCAGTTGAATTTTCATAACGATGGATATGATTTTATTTCGTTAATTAATTCGCTCGATGTAGCTTGATAATATGTTTTGCATCATGCGTTCGTTTAATGTGAATTATTTTTTTGTTCCCGTTATATTGTATTTTGCTTAAGTAAGCTTTTGTTCGTAAACATGTGGTATACCGTCTAAACATAAGTTATAAACAGCTTGATTCATAACTTATGAATTATTACATACTAGCTTTATATAATGTATAATATAGTGTAAAACTTTGCAATTGCAAATATAGAACAGATTAATATAGCATGCTTTTTAATATTTTATTTTCTATCTCAGACGATTTTCATTTAAAATCATAATTAAAATATATTTTTTTTTTATTTATTTATCATGTTCTAGCTAACTTGAATCCTATCTCTACACTAAATTAAGTATGAAATTTATATGGACGTATATATTTAAAAAGCGACTAATTAATAACACATTGTTTGGCTTGTTTATTGTTGGACTTAGTTCAAAATTTGTAATATGCGTAAGGTTTTACAGTCTAAAGTATCAATTACCCAAATCAACATTTGTTTTTTTATTTTTCGGCAGCTAGTCACACTCAATAACATATGTGAACTCCAGAACAATATGCAAGCCTCGTTTTGAATCAACTGTGATTCGTGAGGTTCAAAAAATCATGACCTCTATCAGAGTCGAAAAAAACAGTGACAGAATAACCCAAACAAACGTTCATCGTCACGTCACGTTAACCCGGGAAAATTCAAAAAAACGCATCTCCAGTCATACACATCAGAGAGACACGCGCATCGGCGTGTTAAGCATCTACGCGATTTTTCAATCAGTGAACCGTGACAAATGCGGACAAAGCAGCGCGCGCAAATCATCCGGCATAATGAAAGAAGCGTCGTCGTCGTAGTCGTCGCACGCCAACGCCGCCGCCGCCGCCCACGCCGAGTGGCGGTCGAAGCGATATCGATTTTAATCGCTGCAAACAAACATTATCGAACGCGCTCTAAATTTAATCTCCAATAATCACGCCTCTCTTGATACCTATACGTATTGCACATATACCCATAGATAGCACACACACACGCACACAAAGAGAGACTCACACACTTGGACGCGCGCAGAGTTTCTTCTTCGCGCGCGTCCACTCTGCACATGTTCCCTGCGCAGCACCAGAGACAGAGAGAGAGAGAGAGAGAGAGAAGTAGAGGTCGTTCGAAAATAGATGGGAATCGATTCCGGGATATTTTCCGCTCGGCCGGGGGCAAATCGCTCCCATGAAATTCAGTGAAACAATCTTGCCTTTCGTCGGCCCGAGCGAGAGGAATAGAGAGAGAGAGAGAGAGAGAGAGAAAGAGAGGGAGAGGGGGAGAGAGGAAGAGTGCGCGTGTGCCACCCCCAGAATTATTTTTATTAAACCCCAAGACCCAAGACGTCGGCGCTGGCGCGCGTATGTAAAGTGTGGCGGGAGGGGGTGTGTGTCTGGGATGGGATAAATATGAGAGTCTCGAAACGATGGGAGGGCGCAATGTCGCCTTTCTTTTATTGGGGGGAGTTGGGCGCGAGTGCATGAACATCGGCGCGCGGTTTCGGCTTTGACTACATTAAGACCCTGATGCGACATCTTTTTGCGTCTATATGCGCTTATATTTTTGTTGGAGATGCTTGCTGGAACATCATTTGGGGGTGTTCTAGCACCTTGTGCGGTTTCCTCAATCGCATGCTTGCGTGTGCTTGAACTAGTGGATATTTTTAGAAATTCTTCTTTAATGCTTCACCCACATTTCGTTTTCCTTACATTCCTTTATCTTTATTTATTTGCATGTTTTTGGTATTTTTTTTTACTAGAATTTGGCACAGATTAAAATTTACATTTATTATATTTGAAATAGCTTCAATTTATAAAGTCACGTATTTCGTCTCATAATTCACACTTAAATCAAAGCATGGATTATTTGATTATCTTTTCTTAACCAATTGGTTCTCTTTAGAGTTGGGTGCAGTTTTTTGCATTCATTCAACTTGTATAACTTTAACAGTAAAATGGTAAAGTTAGGTCTTATCGCACTATTCAAAGATTTGTCAGTATCGCAAATAGTAAAACTGTGTTATAAATGATCACAATCTATTCCTTCGCCAGATCACGAAGCTTTACGAAAAATAGACATATATATTAGAAAAGCAAACCTTACCAGACTCTTATTTATTATATTCAAGTTCTTAAGAAAATTATCTCTTTTATAGTTTCCGAGTACAGAAGATATCAATTTTATTGTGAAGTATATAAGTTGATTTCTTGTTTTGGCTGACCATATCTTGTGCTTACTACTTGATGCATTTGGACTTTCAATTATTTTATACTATATATATTATGAAGCTTTTGTATTTTTAACAGATCCATTTAACTTTAATTTATGTTGTATTCGAATCGTAAAGTAACTCAATTAATTAATAATAATTTACATTAGGTTTATTTTATTTTTATGAGTTCAGAACACGTGAAAACGAAAATTAATCATAGAATTGGGAAATGATAATTTTACAATTATCTGAGGCAAACGTTTCAAAGTATTTTACGTTAAACATGTTAAATTTACTGACAGTGCTATTATTAATATATTAAATAAAATTTGATTTTCATATAACTTGATTCTAGTATTAATTATTTCGTTCAAATGTAAATGCACTACTGTCACGGACGGGATAGTTGATCAGGACCTAGTTTTTGATCATTTCCTCTTTACATTTTTAATATTGCAGCAATCATTTGACTTCCTATTGTAAGTAAATTTTCCTTCTTACTATGATTTACTTGTCTAATATCGATTTTGTATTTGTCGCTCTTTGAAACTTTTATCCAATGTTAAATTTTGATCAAATACTGGTTCTTCTTCTAATCCAAAACTGCTATTACGTGATTACATGTCATAATTAAAATCTGCTGCTTAACCTATTTTTTGCTTAAACAATTATCATAAATTTATTATCGATTGCTTCTCAATTTTTATTACATTTAATAAAAAATGTAACATTGTAAACTGTTATTTCATTTATATCTAGACATAAATGTGTACGACGTGCTCTTAAGTGATTAAAAACTGGTTTCGTGACGGTATTTGGATCCTAACAAAATTTATAAGAAACAATAATTATAAGAAAGCATAACATAACGACATCATTGCTTTTCATCTGAAGCGAAATAATAAATTTTCATTCGTGCTTGATAATGAAAATTCGCCATTCAAAGGCTTTGGCGAGAGAACTTAATACTCTTCATCTCGTTCAGCCAACAAAAATTAATCCTCGACTCGAAGCGCACTAACATTGGTAATTCGACCTTCTTACTACGTCTTTATCAATGAAACGTGATCATTACGTTTACATTCGATTTTTTGCTTGCTATTAAATAAAACTTGGTTCGCGATGATTTCAAAAGTATGGTTAAGTAGTACGACTTTAGTCTTTAGTTCGATTTAACCTTTTAGGTTCTAGTCCTTTTTATTTTACAACTTTTCAACTTGAAAGTTGCCTTCATTATTTATTTGTTTATTGATTCATGATTCTTGTTTGGTGGAACTTTTTATTAGAGGTAATAAGTTTAATTGCGCGAAGCTGAATTCACTCATTTGTTCAGTGAGTAATGTAAATTCTATTTGTTCAAAATTCAGTAGGAATTTAGTAATGGACTACAATAGATTAAACGCATAAAAAAGTTAATCATTACATTTAGTATTGAAGAATATGTTTAATTCTTTCGAAAAAATCAAGTTATGGCGCGATTAATATAAAATAGTTCAATTAATTAAATACTTGAATAAAATTAATTTATAACTAATCAAAAATGCAGTATTAATTTGAAGTTGAGATATGATATTATTAAATTATTCAATTTTACTGACATCCGAAAATGCAAAAACATTATTTGTGAAAATTGTTTGAATTTTAATAAGTTAAAGCCAAGGCTTGTCTTTTAAATTTTTAAAGTGACAATGACAGTATCCAAATTTAATAATAAAAATGTATTTAAATGTCCCATTTTTATTTACTGTTTTAATAACAAGAAAATAAATTATTCACTTACTACTAAAATATTAAACTATTAAATAACGTTTTTTAACATGATTGGAACAATAATTTACTAGTTTTGAAACAAATTTCTCGCGTCTGAGTGCGTGTGAATTATGTCTCTTGAGAATCCGTTCGATTGAATAGATTCTTAAACATACAATTTAGGTAGTGTATAATTATTTTGCTTTTATCAGTTTAGGGTTAAAGCGTCAGTTTCTCCCTCTCCAGTTACAAAAGAACAGTTGTTGTTGAAAATTCTCTAAAAATTTCTTAAAAATCTTAATAATATTTTTACTTAAACGATTAATATTATGCATTAATAAACCACTTAACAAACGAATAGTTTTTCAAGCTTTGCACATGCTATTTGTTCATAATCAATTCAAATTCGTTAAATTTAATTCATTATACAATGAGATCGGCTTTTTAAAATGCATTTTACTTTTGCCATTTAGAACCCGCTCATTTCAGTGTGCCAAAAACTTGATATTATACATTATTACTAAAAAGCAGGGGCTGAGCAAAGAAGAGAAAAAGAGGGGAGTGAAATTGCCAGTTTGAGAGCCTCGGTAAATCCTCGAGTGTTTCTTTGTTTGTTGGGGTTTAATATTTCTTCCCTTTCTAATTATTTGCCGCTGCATTTTAATGCATCTCCTTTTGATGCTTATTTGGACTGATGCCCCTCTCATTAAATAATAATACCGACGTCAAGAGTCACAAGAACACGTAATGTGTACATAACGTAATACTGAATTATTATTTTTACATTGTGAATTAATGTTTCATGAGTGAGTAGACAGTGCAGTCTTGCTTTCGTTTAATTATTCAAAAGTAAAGTATAATACGATTTTACTTTGAATTGGAATTGCTGTGTACGTTTATTATTAAAATTATTTACTTATTTACCGATTCTTCCATTTAACGAAATATATATATATGAAGATAGAGATTAATTTTTGAGAAAAACTCTCGGTCACCATCTCGGTAATGATGTTATCATTACGTGATTCAAGTTTCATGAAATTCCATCCACAATTCGGAGATTTTTGTCGTTGAAAATTTCAGATATAAAAATCGTCGTGAATTCCGAACGAGAGTTTTCTCCAAAAATGAATTTCTATCTTTACATATTAACTACCTACCTTACTAACCACTAAGGTAGGAAATGATAGAATGGTAAATTATGGGAAACTTTGCGGTTAATCGATCGTTATTATGCTATTGACTTTAATAATAAATTGAAACAATTCTTTCGTTGAATTCCTAATAATTGAAAGTTCTAGGTTTCTTTCTTATTTATAGATCGAAATTAATTTTCCACAAAAAACTTCTGCCCCAGAATTCTGTTCCAAGGTTTATAGTGGGAATATTATTTCGCGTTTTATAATTCAAGGAATTTATGTTACTGGAATAATTGGCAAAACTTACCATATTATGACTTTATTTCAGATGCTATTAAAAAAGTACATAAGATTCATATAATATTATCTTGATACACACGAAGGTACAAATGCTTTTAAGTCAATAAGTTTTAATTGATTTATCAAGAGTAAAATAGTATATGAAACGTAAGAAATATTGTCATCAATTCATCACAAATATGTATAATAATAAGCTTATTATACGTTACAAGTTCTACTTCATATAAGTATAACATAAACAAACGACCAATCCTAAAGTTTTCCGAAACCAATTTATTAACTTTCCATTATGTCATATCTAACTTTCAACTCCTTCACATCAGAAATAACACGCGATATAATTCAGCAATTGTTATATACCGCAAAAGCGGTAGTTCAAAATCAAAAAAATTTACAGCTTCAACCCAATTACCGGCACCCGACTTACTAACTTTTGGAATATTTCCACAGGTTCTTAATCCTCACCGATTTACACTCGGTGGCAAAGATAAAAAAAGGGAACAGAAACAAAAGCGCGTGAGAGAGGGGAGAGATTAACAGACTGCAGCAGCAGCAGCAGCAGCAGCAGCAGACCGAAACGAGTCCACTTGACGAAAAATTTTAAGCGCCACAATAAGCCGAGAGAACGAGTCTAAAAAACACGCAAAGGAAGAGAAAAAAAAGGGAGTCGGGGAAAGAAAAAAAAAAGATTGTACACACTCAAAAACACACACACACACACACACACACACACATACACACACTTAGACACGTCGAGGAAGGAAGGGGGGCACAACAATGAAGCATCAGACGCGTGTGTGCGTGCGTGCGAGGGTCGGCGGCGTAACAGGGTGTATATACGTAACGCTCGCGGCCCCCACGTCGGAATACTTATCGCGCTCTCGCGTTAACTCGCGCATTATACCGACTCCAACGCCACCGCCGCCGCCGCCGCGACCGCGACAGTACTTAGGGGCAAATAAAAATAGCGTCGAATACTATAATTTTCTCTTTCACCCTCTTGTGGGCGCGCGTGTGCGCATTAAACTCGAATTACGTATTATATGCTCGGGCGTTGCGTATAATCGAACGGATTTGGTTCCTTCGGGACTGATTGCAGGTGAAATATTTTTCAAGCTTCTCGGACTATTCGTTAGTTAGTGTCGATGATCCTATAGTAATGTATTTGTCATGCGAGTGTGTATATTTTATATGCAAGCAAGTGTCAGGTAATTATGCCGTTTTCGACGTAATTAACGATATCATGGTTGCTTGTTTAACTCTTGCTCGCTGGTTTTGCCCATTGATGTCCAGACTCTGTTTTGTCAAAGTGTCGTTACGGGGTTGAATAAATTAAATTTTAGGTATTATTTCAGCCTTGAATATAATTCCAGTTTTCTTCATTCTCTTTTATGATCAGTTTGAAATTTAATCCTTTCTTGCGGTGATCGAATGAATTAATATCCGATAAACAGTACGTATAAAAAGGGGTCTGGAGGTATTTTCTATCAAAAAATAAGTTTTGATTTTGCTATTCTAATATAATGCATCACTTTTAAGTGTGCTTACTTAACCGAATACCGGACGGCCTCCACTAACTCACAGAAGCATTAAAGAAACGAGAGCAATGATAATGAATTTTGAAATTTTCAGCAAATTCTGCATAATATATACTTATATAATTGTGAGATTGGCAGTCGGCCATTAGTCGAGTAAATTTTCTCGCGAGTAAGGGTAAAAAAGTACACGCCAACGAAAGACCACGAATGCTCGGGAATAAAAGGGTAAACATAAAACTGCGGAACGGAGAAAAACTTCTCCGGGGATTCATGCGGACCTATGATGGTGGGGTCTACCCCGAAGATCGACGGATCGAAAACGGAAAATCCCAGCGACTTTATAAACTCGAATTATTTGTCTTGAAAAGTATGTTGATTTTTATTGTTCCAAAGTGCTTCATAGGTATGCGGTTACTTTCAGGAATTGGGAATATAATCTTATGGATTATTTGTTCTGAATAAATAGGGCGAAAACTTTTTGTTTAGAAAAATCAATTTGTTTCCGAATAAGTCATCTCCGAATGAGAATACTGTACTAGATTCGACAAAAACCCAAGTTTAATAAACTAGGTACTTGAAGGAAAAATATTTGCAAAGTCAATTTAATAAGACCTGACAAGTGAAAATCCGTTGAGTAGCTGGTTTTGAATCATGCATCGTGAGTAAGAAAGGAATATTTTTCAAGCTTCACAAAACTGTTGGAACTAACATAAATTTTGTAATGCTCTCATGGCTATAATACACTAGAATTATCAGCACGAGAACTCGACCGAAGATAGAGAAAAAAAAAATTTGAATTGAAATACAAATATATAAATATGCATATCGATATTTACGTAAACTATAATACGTCCAGCCGTCCGCACCGCATCGTTTGCACAAGAACATTTTCTCCGGCTAATGCTCATTGTAATGCAAATTCAGGGAAAAACTCGTAGCGCGAAATGCAAGAGGGACGTGTATGCGTGCACACGCATACATACACACTCTGGGTTTGTTCGACACGAAAGCCCTTATCGTGGAAAAGTCCCCGAGGCCTTAGATCTAATCGTCTAAGAGAAACAGAGGGAGAGAGAGAGAGAGAGAGAGAGAGAAGGGCTCGGAATTAGAATGAAGCATACAAAATTTTCGTTTTCTCTCTCTCTCTTCCTCTCTCTTGCTCTTTTGTTCGAGATTTCTGACCGGGAAAGCGGGAGTTTTGAGGGTGATAAAACACGAGGTGGGATATACTGGGGATTGTAAGCTGAGGAAGCGTGGAATTTCATTGGAGGGTTATGTTGAAGCATTAGGCTTGATGTGCCTTCGCTCATTTAAAGTTATGAGAAGCAGTTTATTTGGAGTAGTTTTCATGGCTTATTTATTCTGTTGCTTTAGGAGACGAGTTCTTCGTTTTTAAACGTTTATTTCTGCATTCTATATTTATTTGAATGGAAGGTAATTCTATTTCTAATGGGCTTTGTACTTTATTATTTAAAGAAATTCTATGACTGGCACATTTTCTAAAAATAGAAGCCTAATCGTATGAAATGATGTGGAAAAGATATAAAATCTGGCATAGCTGCTAGTTTCTTTATTCGGGGATTTTTTAGACTTTCGGTAATTAAGATAAATGAGACCGAAAGAAAAGTTGCCACGCTTGCGTATAGATAAATGTTAATTCACAGAAATATTATTTCAATCAATGGTTGATTTAGATAAATATTAATATTTATACTTTATACCTGAAGTGCAAAAAGATTTGAAAATTGAGTGATTCTATTTAAAGTTTTACTTAATTTTACATTATTAAGCCATAAATATGTCAATAATATCGTACATACGATTAATTAAGTCTTTCCAAAAAATAAATCTTGATACATTGTACTGTTATGAATTAGTCGCAGCTCCTAAAAGAAAGCTATCCAGAAAAAAGTCAAACTGTCAATAATTGATCGTCAATAGTAACTTATACCTAAACACAAGGTGCACTCGCAAAATCAAATCGCTGGACATTACAAAAAAGGACAGTCACGAAAAAATGAACAAAAACAGCGGCATAAATATAAGCAACACGAACGAGTAAATAAATAAAACGACTCGTATAATATAGTTTACCCAGCACTGTATATACGTAAAGTGTCGCGGCTTTTTATTAAACGCACGCCAGCGCACGATACTCCCACCCCTTCTCAACCCTTTTTTTAATTCGCTGTTTGCCCAAAGGCTCTGCGTGTTTGATTTTTTGCTCTGCCTCTCTCTTTCTCTCTCTCTCTCTCTCCCTCTCTTTGCAACGAGCAGCTAGGAGATTGGTTATTGTCACGATACGCGGAGCCTTTTTTTATTCTTTTTTTCGTGTAGATTACGTTGCGCTTTTTTCTTGTCTTGGGTCTTAATGTGACGCAGTTCGCTGCTGTTGCAGGTTCTCGCTACTGGCGATTGATGGTTTTTAATGGGTAGAGGTCCGATTTTAGCGAGCTGATTGTTTGACTTGTTCGAGGATTGATTATGATTTTTAGATTGATTAACTCTGGTTCTTTGGTGATTTATT
>UELU01035748.1:684-21253 GCA_900490025.1 Megastigmus dorsalis
TTTGCTCGCGAAATTTCTAACAGGGTACTTGTTTTATTATTAATTACTTTAGGATACATGTGACTATAAAGCATCTTATATGTACCTACAAATGAGTGTACCTACAAATTTTCAGCTCATTCTGTGTAGTAGAAAACAAGAAAGTTATGTAAAACTTTTTTGGTTACCAGTCAGTATAGGATATCAGTACGGATTCCCCTTCGACCCTCCGAAGGTTAACCGCGTGCTGATAATCATATTATTTGATACACTTATAGCATTGATAAGTTTTTACAATATTTTGACATCATTTACAGCATTATATAAAGAATCCACTACACTAATAAATTTATCCAATAATTCTACTCTCCCATTCGGTCTCATTATTCTTGGAACATTTAAACTCCGTAAGAATTAGAAAATATTAAATCAGTATGAGAGAATGATTCAAATTTGTATTTTAGCCTTATGTGCCACTAGTATAACGGGGCTTCCAAAATTTTTTCGGTAAATGACGAATTCTAATACTATAGCTGGTACAGCAGCTGACACTTTATTTTAATGAACATAAAAATCACTATTATAATGACATGAAGGCTAGTTGCTGCTCTTGATCTTTTTAAATTATGTTGCGAAGGAATAATATACGTATTGAATTGACATTCATTATCATAAGAAACAATCTAAAAAGAAAAAGGAGAAATTAATTGCTTCCTCCTAGAAGAAGCTATGTCATAGTAAAAATTTTTTTTCCTGACAACATATATATATATGTAAGTATATTTTGAGGTATTTGGATCAAAGAATATTCTATTATAAATTCAGAATGACCATTCGTCCGTACGTTTTTAGCCCTTCTTTGTTGGACTATAACTAAAAAAAAGTTGTAATGGACTAGTTTATATTCTATAAGATGAAAGTTTGACTCAATAGAAAAAAACATAATTAAAAATTAAATTTTTATAAAAAATGTTTACGTTAATAGGGGGATGTTTACAGGACTTTTTTCAAATTTATAATCTATCAATTTAAAATAGATATTTTAACAATGTTTAACAGATGATAACCATAAATTACTTCAGAGGACACTACGTACTTTTTTGTTTGGCGTATTTCCAATATTTTCAGTGATTTCAGAAATAGGAAAATAATATGTAATTTTTATAAATATTAATGAAGCTGACAATCATTTAAAAAACCTTGAAATATATAAATTTATTTTAACGAAGATACGTGCGTAAGAACGATAAATTAATTTGAATGAAGATACGCGCCAATGAATTGGCACGTCTTTTTAAATGATTTTTATTTTAATTATTCTTGAAGGATGAAATCATTACAAATAATATTTATAATTTTGTCACCAACTCGGGAGGTTAAATTATTTTTACATTCATATTTTCTTTGCACCCTACTGTGATTTAGGTGTATTGTCCAATTTTTAATAATTCTACAATAATTGATCTAGTTTTTTAAAAATGATATGCTTGCATACCTACTAAAATACCTTAAAATTGTCACTTATACCCTTTTTATATCTTATTCGCGCAGCTCAGTATATTTTTAATGAAAAAAATTAGACTTATTGGAAAAACTGCATTTGTCCATTTCAAGTATCGATAAGCATTAAAATAATAGCCGACGATGGAAAATCGAGATAGCTCGCACCGATTATTGGTCGACCGTGCTTAGGTAAGTTAGCGCAAATAAGAAACAAGTGTCCGGGTATTGTTGCAGATTATTTCGTCAAATTGGCAGAGCGTAAGCACCGAACGGACAGCGCAGCCCTTTCACTTTTTAATCAGCCTGATATAACGCAATTTATCAACGACCCGTCTCGTACCGCCGCTCGTCGACTCGCTTCTATGTACCCTCCCGGACAAAATCAATACGCGTTAACAAGGTGACGAAACCCGACTGATAAGAGTAATATTTATTGCTGGACTTGATTTCAGTTGTGCAAACTCGAGGTACATCGATGAAAAACAAAAAGAGAGAGAGATCGCGAGTGAGCGAGAATCAAAGTACGTTATTTTTATCGAAAAGTTCGCGATTGCAATTTAAACGTTTCACAAGGTATCGCTGGTATTGGGACTTTGGGACTGGAAAATTTACGAGTTATTGTAGAAACGGCTACTGAGCTTTTTTAATGAAGTTCGAGGAGGAATGAGTTAGCCTCGATGCTTGGGTTGCTTTTGAGATTGCTGGGGAAGATTATTTAGAAACTTGTTTTAATTTAGTATGGGCGTTGAAATTACACTTTTTTGAAAGCTGTGTAGATAACTAAATTTAAAATTTTTAATGTACATGTGCCTTTTACAAGCCCTATTCAGATAATTTTGCGAAGATTTTTCTGGAAAAATATCATATGTTAAACAATAGTACATTATATAACGTGTACGGAAAGGCTTTATTTACGAAACGAGAGAATTACGGCCCGAGCCGAAGGCGAAGGCTTTAACGAGTGAAGTAAAAAAACCTTTACGTACCAGTTTGATACCGTATTTTATAGTACGAGATGCCGAAAACAAGCAATGACGTTGCGATTTTTAGGTTAGAGTTCTATAAATTATATAATAATATAAACAATGAATATAATAAGGGCTTGCTCATGAATTAGGAACTCGTGGATCATAATAATTTAATTAATTAATTATTATTTTAATTTTTTTCTGAATGTTAAAAATTACATTACATGAAAATGGTTAATTAAAATGTACTGTCACGGTCTTATTATCTCTTGTATTCATAATGGGTACCAAATTAAACTGCATTCATTTCATTATACACTATGCGGTTTAATCGATTCAAAAATATCCTCTAAAAAGAAGTAAACGTAATTTCATTTTATTGAATTTTTCTAAAAGTAATAATTATTGTTTAAGGAACTTTCTAAATATTTATATCAGTAATTGGACAATATTAACCAAGTATTTAAATCAATAGATCATAGTAGCTTACCATTTTAAAGTATGTTTGAATAATTGCTTACATACAATGGTAAAATCTTTCAAGTATGTTTTTCTCCGTCCCTACGCAATAAAATTTCTTCTACCAAAGCAATGTAATAATAATTGTTCAATTGAATGTTTCCAAAAATCAGACATATAAAATATAAAATATCAATTTTAGTTCTTGGCTCATACGTTGCCATCGCTTGATTTAATTTTCCAATTGGCGCTCTTTACCCATATAGAAACATGTTTTGGACTACCAAATATAGTCACAAATTACGATATTCCCAATACAAAGAGAAAGAAGAGGAAGAAGCGGAATAAGAATATGTGGTGGAGGGGTGGCGTATCGACAAAAGGAAAGCCTGGAAAAGGAATAAGATTTTCAAGTAACGGCATAAAAATCTGCATCTAATAAATCTGTCACGAGCCGCGCGCGCTGACGAATGTCGCTCTCGATTTTTGCCGCATTTCTTCCTCTCTCGTCCTCCCGTCTGCTTGCGCGGCGCACTCGCGTAACGAAATAAGATTTTCCGCCGTGTAAAGGGAAAAATATAAGCTATTGATATGTTTCGAAAATATATACGCCATCGCCCCACTCCTCCTATACCCGCGTGCGCATCCACATATCTATGTGCATGCAGTAGACGATGCGCGTCTTTTCCGAGATAGCAAAATGAGTTACGCCACCCGACGGAATAACCCTATATATATATATAGATACACACGTGTCTGTACGTTTGCGTGTGTCTACGATGCGCAATCCTTATACGCGCATGAAAATGCCTCTTGTCGAACCTTTTCTTCGCGTAAAATCTATATATGTGCACCGCATATATGTTTATGCACCAACAGAAATATACAATGGAAATTACGCGGTTGTTCACGGAAATCTTATTTTTGTATAGTTGCTGCTGTATTTTCGATAATTGAAAGTTCATCGAGAAAGTTATGCCGAGCTTCGTTGTAAATTCTTAGAGTCATCAAAATATAGTACAAAAAGAATTAGCCTTTCAGTTACCTTAATTTCATAATATACATATATATTGTTTAATCAGTTAATATGTAAACATGAGCGATTCGTACTATATATAATTAATTAATCAGTTCATATATAAACATGAGCGTTCCGTACTATATTTATACATACACTTCCAGCGAGTAGAATAAATAAACTTTTTACGGTAGCCTCTGTATTTTTTTTATCTAAAAAAAGATAAATCAATTGGTCCTTACTAAATTTTGGTGCGAATTTCGAGTTAAATTTTATTCAATATTTCTCTCGGTGCAGCGATAGAAAAAGAATACGCGGAAAACATTTTCCGCGCGCGGTAAAGGAAGTAGATGCGGCGCAAACTACCCGCAAGAGCTTTTTTCGGTTCGAGTACGCTGCACATCGCGACGCGTAGTTTTCGCTGGGGGTGGAGAGAGAATCTTTCGCACATGTACACACATATACCTATGCATCCGTATGGGGGATCGAAAACTTTGCTCTTTGCTAGTAAGTTGGGTGAAGAAGGCTGTTACTTTTGCTTCCTCACGGATGTTCTGTATCGATGCCAAAAGGAATTGAACAGATATAATGTACGAAAATCATTTTTTTTAAATCCATCGGTGGTTTTTAGCCGTGTCTGGTTTTAAAGATTTATTCCAATGATGCATAAGTACGATTGGTACGCGCGACTGTGGCTATAAAGCTTTCAAGCGGCTACATGTTTTATTCTCTGTGGGAGAGGGCTTGGGAAATATAATTTCGTAATGCAAGGTAAGAGGATATGTTTAATGGATTTCAGAAGGTAATACAGACTTTTTTATCAGGTGGGATTATTTATTGTATGTATTACGAGAGATTCTCAATTTACATTATTAAATATTCGCTTCGATTCCTTTTATGATATTAACATTTTTTGGTTCACAAATTATTATGATAAGTAAATAATTTGAAAAATACACTTTTGTTAAATTACAGAGAAGAAAATATTTGTCTCAATGTTAATTGAGGATTGCAAATTCCAAGTACCGTTTGAGGAATATCCTTTTGGTTTTTCGTAATCGTAAACAAACACTGGCCAAACTATATAAGCTGAAAGCAAAGCCCTCCACTCAATCTTCATCTTCGTCCGCGTAACAGTTTCTCTCTCCTCGACATTACTTTGTACAATAAACAAACAAGAGCTGCGGAAAGAAAAGGGAGAGAGAGATAGAGAGAGAGAGAGAGAGAAAAAAGAAAGTAGCAACAAAACGCCTTGCACAAGCGGCCGCAGATATTAATAAGCTCGCGTTGCTCACGCCGCTCGAGCGTGGCGAAGGCGGCGCGTATACGCGGAGGCCCCGCCGGCATTCCTCCGCGATAAATATGCCCGAGCGACTGCCATAAATCTCACGTAATTGAATTTTCAGCATCTAGCTATAACCGGACTCGTAGCTCTCTCTCTCTCTCTTTTGCTCGCGAACGCGCGACCTCAGGAAATGGCACCGGATGTTTCTTGAGTAGCGCGCCGCTGCTACTACTGCTGCTGCACTGCTACTCTAGCCCCGAGGCTTACTCTCTCTCTCTCTCTCTCTCTCTCTCTCTCGCACTTCGAATATCTCTTGTCGAAGCGAGCTGATCGTGGCTCTATGTATATATATATCCCACCGAGGAGTACAAAAATTTGCAGTCCATGCCAATATTGATCCCGTGTCGTTGTGAGGACGAGAGAGAAAGAGAGAGATAGAGAGGAAGAGAGACCGAGAGCTTGCTGCACTGAAGATGTTGACCGGATATTGGACAAATATAAGCTGAGCATTGTTTGATGTGCTGGAGATTTTCTTTTATCTTTTTTCCAATTTTACGCGTTCGACGCTGCTGCAAGTGGAAAGAGAAAGTACTCATCGTGTAAAGGCCCCTTTTTTATTTAAAATTGATTTATTACACGCTTGTGAAAGATTGAAATTTAAAAAAACTATCGATTATACGAAATTGAACTTTACTCCTGTAGAATATTAAATAAATGAACGTAATATTAATTTTAATTAAATTTATTATAAAAAATTTTGTTTCACTTTTAGTAAAAGAGGCATACATGATGCCAAAATATTAATATCCACATTGTGAGCTAGTTATAAATCTTTCCGTCACGAACGCGCATAAAAAAATCTTCCATAAAACCCGACTTGACAAATTACAAACATTCTTCCTAACCTTATATTATAACTCAGATTTACTTTCATTCAAATTTAGCTGCACGCTTCTTTCATTTCTCTCTCCCACCTCGAACTCGAATTTTTTTATTTGAACCGTCCACTTAATCAAAAACTTGTCATCTCCGTAGTTTCTCCTTCGACGATTCACTATTGTGAGAAGACTTTTGGATGGCTGAGATGAGCTGACAAATGCAGGGTGACGATGAACCCAAACCACTTTTTGCTCTTCAACAATAAGACCGATTACCTCGTAGCACTTAATCAGAATACCATGGACCGCCTTCTTTTATACGTGTATATCTGATGAGCAAAGTAACAGGACAATTTTACTATAGTAAGATTCTTTAATAATTTATTTTCAAATACAACCAGAATTTTGTGGGGGCTTACACCAAGTAAGTGTGGAATTGCATAGTAATATAGTTTATTGAATAAAACTCAAGTGATGAATCTGGAACTTGATTATAATAGATAATTATTTTCATGTTCAAAAGAAAACAATAAAAATGACCAATTATTATATTATAATAGATTAATATTAAAGAGGATAACCGTCAGTATATTGACAGTAGCTTTCCTTTTGTTCAAAGACAATTTAATGGAGATCATAGCGGTGCAAGAATATTTACTTTTCCTGGATGCCATCTTATTCAATGACTGCTCCATTATTTGTGAATGAAAGAAATTGTTTTCTTCTATTGAATAAGATTGATGGAATTTTTACCCATCATGAAATGTGTTTGGTAATCAGCATTGCTATTCTCACATTGTTTAAATAGCTAATATTATATTGTTAGACTAAACATTCGTCCATAACAATAAGTGGGTACACTAATTTAACATATGATAAGTCATGCGAATAGAGTAATTGTACGTTAATAATTTATATAATTTTTAATTTCGATTTATATTTTAGATACTCAGAATAAACAGATTTTATTAATTCATAAATGGAATATTCTTTTTTGGACATAATTGTACGCAATATTCTACAAAATTCCAAAGACAATGCCCATGTTATATAGAAATAGTGCCCTTAGGAGAAAACATACTTAACCTACACCATCACGTATTTATGCGCGAAAGCACATAAATTGTATAAAAAGAATATACGGAATTCCCCGATGTACTGAATCCTTTGATATTCAGGGTGAAAGTTTCCATCACCTTAAATGAGTTTTGATAGAAAGTTTCAATAGATAAAATACTCTAAAAATTTTCACATTGAATCCCGATTTAATTACTTGATTTAGGAATGATCCAACCAAATTTACTACTAATATATATTATATAAAAAAATACATTCTAATTAAGACGCTTTTAAATGAAAAATAACTGTTTTAAAAGTCATTCCCTATGTTATTCCTATCGAAAGGATTCGTTTGCACAATTTCCTGAATTGAGATCAGTTTAGAGGTTTCTATTCTTATCTATTTTTAATATTAAAATCACCCTTAAATTTTGAAGAATACCCTGCATCGGACAAGGTAATTTTTTTTACAAAATTCATTTCTTTTGTGCTCTTCATGATGGTATAAGTTACGTACGTTTACTTTGAGAGGGACGGGCCCTATAAAACACGAGCATTGTCCAATTTGTAATTTATAATCAAAAAGGATTAAATCTTCGTAAGCCGTTAAAGCAGTATACACTCGAGAGCTTGTCGGCTAATGTCGATAAAGCGAAAACGTAACGGGGGCTGATCGTGCTGTAGGTGACTTCAAAGATTATGATAAGCCTCACCCGGACGGCAGAGAAACAAATGACGTACTAAGTGCGACCTAGTGCAGGACTGACCTACTGCCGCTAGACTAATAGTTATCTCATCAAAAATACAGGCTATTCACTTACCGATATTCTGTTCTTGCATTAAGAGGATGTAAGGTAATTATAATTTGAACAGAGTATTTTAGCTTCGAACGATGATAGATTTTTCATTCATTAATGTTGTGCAAGACTAAAGCAATATTTCGATTTTCGTGGTTTTAATTAAAATTTCTCGTACTTTTTATCTTCGCTTTGCTTTTTTAATGGATGCCAAAATTGCGCTGACGAGTCGTTGGGCGTAATTAAGTTGACGTAATAAAATTAGTTGGACTCAAAGGAAGCGGAAAGTTGTTGTTCACTTTTCCCAAAAATAGATTGAAAAACTCTAAATTTTACGTGAATTCTATTTTATTATTGTACTTCTCTTGCGTACAAACTAATACAATAAACTAATATAATAAACTATATGCGTTTGAAATGGAATTGACTACAATTATTTCTTTTGACATAAGTACATTAGTAAATTCTTTTTACTGAAGAAATGTTTTACTCAATAATGAACTAAAATAATTTCTTTGAAATAACTTTTTGAAACGCATAAAAAACTAGGAATTTAGAAATCGCAGGAATACTTTGAATTAAATCTCTTTTAGCGCTTCGTATTTCATTCAGGTCAATAAAAAAATTTATAGGAATACTAAAAAATACAAATACAGTGCTTCATTCCAATGTAGCTCGCGAGTTCTAAAAGAATCAAATTTATATATGCAATACTTATTAACATTAAATTAAAGCTTAGGTCTGGTATACGCATCACTTTTCTAAGTTCGAATAATCCGTATTGCACTAATGCAAGTTCCGGCAAGCAAACATTAACGACCTTCGTCGCTCTAATAGCCAATAAAAGCCCGTCGTCTGTGACGCTGGGTACATATACGTATATCTCCCAATAGTTCTTGCCCTTCTAATGGCAAACCGAAGCGTAATCGCATTGTCTTCGCGTGATGGATTGCTGCGGACGCCACACGTCTCTGGGGTGAAAATGATTATACGCGATTCACGCCTCAGTCTCAGGAATTCACTTTGACTCGGTTTCATTAGCCGCGCGGCATCAGCGACGATGACGAAAATTATTACCATCCGGGAGAAAGTGAATTTTGCGGCTCTCATGCCTCTCCACCTCGAGTAACGCGCGAATTAAAGAATTAAGAAAGCGGCCCGCTGTGCCTGTAAATTTTATATTTTCAGAGGAGCCGCGCGGCCTTAAACGAGCTCAAGGCTCCCCTGGAGTTTCTATTATTCAAGTGGCTCCTCGCCTTTTACCGGGAGGAGGGTAAAATTATTTGTAAAGAGAAAATGCGCTCTCGAGGTGGAGGGAAGGAACTAATTGAATTAAAGGAGCCCGGCTAGTGGAAGGACGGGAGTGTGAGCTTTGACTCCCTCTTTTTTTTCCCGCTGTCTTTCTTCCTTTACCTTTTTGATGAGTTTAATCATTTCGGTATGCGCTGAAGGTTGAGAGGCTTAGAACTTACCTTCGTTCAAATTTGTATAGCTGATGGTGGTTCAAACGAACTTTGTTTGTGCTCGCTAGAGCTTGAATTCATGTGGCGTCACGGAGTGAAAATTAATTTTTTTTTAAATTGACATTTATTAATTTTTTGTACGCTTTGTATTCAACTTTATGAAAATAACTTAATTTCTAAAAAATTTTTTTTAATTACTTGTCCCTTTTTAAATCAGTTATCTACAAAAATATTACCGACGATTTAAAATATAAGGAAGGTATTGAAGGTTTGATCACGATATATAAAGTTTTTAATTACAAAAAAAACTTACAATCAGTCACTTACATAGATATTTTTTTTTAATAATTTTGAAAATTCATTTCTAGAATTATCTTAATTTATAACATTATATATCTTATAACAGAATATAAGTTAAAGGAAATCTTCAATGATTTCTTTATTAACATCAGAGAACATCATATTAGTATATAGAAGCAATATTTTATACTCTATGACATGAATAAAATACAAAGAACTATTCCACACGATCCCGTAAAAATTCATTAAGGGACATTGTTTCGTAGTTGCTGTACATTTTTTTATACATTAAATGATTTAAACGTACTCTCTAAAATAAAGAAACAAGAAAGAAAACAAAAAGCAGTTTAAGCGTTGACAAGCTGCACATCACACTTCGATCGACCGAGAAATTCCTCTCTCTCCATCGTAAGATCAACTGCGGTGAGATTAAAACATTTTTTAAATTCCTCGCCGTCATCCACCTACTCATAATCTTCGCTCATTCACCAAGAGATGGCGTCCGAATCCATTTGAAAATCGATACTTCCCAAAGAAGCTACAAACCTTCCATATCCCCGGTAATACTCTCTCGCCTCTCAACTATAATGCAAATTTTCTCTCAGAACTTCGTTAGGGATCATTTGTTAATCTTCGATCAAGAATCCAATCACCGTTCGCCTTCGTCCCTCAGTCGCACGGACTTGACGATACAACCCTTATCTTAATTCAATTGATAAAGCGAGATCTGGCGCTGTGGTCGGAGAAACTGGAAACTCGGATCAACGGTCGGAAAGCGGCGTTCGCTTATGTAGCGGCTATCGCGTGGTGGCTCGATAATCGCTGTTCCCGCCCTTGCCGACCGCCGAGCTGCCGCGCGAGCTTGTTATTTTATTTCTTACCCACCCCTCCGTTGTAGTACGATGAGTTTGGGGGCGCTTTTTAAGCGTCGTCCGCCTTGAGCCTCTCCGTCGTCACAGAGACCGCCTCGGCATTAGCTGAGCTCGGACTCGATTCTGGCTCGTGTATTCCCATCCACTGGCAACGCTTCGTCAGCTCCTGGCGGTACCTTTGGATGATAAATTAGCAAATTATACGCTTTTCAGGAATTTAAAAATTTTAACGATTTTTTATTAAAGTAAATTATTTTATCTTGGGTTATTTGATTATTTGTATTTAATTTTAGAATTAGGTCGCATTATAGAAAAGGTTGCATTTTTTGGGTATATTAGTTTGCAATAATATTAAATATTGTTATTTATTAATTTTTAGATTGATTGTATTGTAAAATATAACTATACTAAATATTTCTTTTAATTCAAAAAATTTTAAGTAGTTATATATTTTTATGGACATAGTTTTTCATTTTTGAATGGAGGCTGTATTTTTAAAAAATATACCTCACTGTTGTGAAAACTAAATTGCACAGAATACCTTTAATTTCTGATTTTTATCTGTATATTTTACTGCAACAAATTGTTTGTTTCACCATATTGATTCATTCTTCTTAACTAACGTAAATAGACAATTTTTGTGTTTCAATATTTGCCAGTTTTAAATCTATATAGAAAAATCAAATATAACTAATTGCACTCAACATCCTGCAGTGTACAAATTAATCCAGCTTTCAACTAGTCAGAAACTTTCAATTTATAACCGAATTTTTGCCTAAAATGGAAACATTCAGAACCTTATAATTACCAAAAATTAAAAAATTCTCTTATGTTTACATTTCGAAATGTACGTTATATTAGAGTATACCTACGATTGATAAATTAAGTAATCAATTCAATAGTTCGAATGATTTTTATAATTTTTTAATATATAAGTACATTTATACGAGGTCATTGCTACCATATTATTCTAATCTTTCTAACTATTTCTGATTAATTTTTGTTCTTACCTTGGGTGATTAATGGCGTAGACCCAGGGATCAATACAGGACACCATCTTTGCAAACACTGCCGGTAACATACTGGAGAACGGTGTTATCAGCTCCCTGAAAAGCAAATGCAATGTTGAAACAGCTCGTAGGTAATTGAACTATGAAAAATAAGTCTTACCGATTTCCAAATGCGGCCGTCATAGTGATAACGGCGTAAGGCGTCCAAGAGCAAACGAACAAGAAGAAAATGGTAAAGGCGACTTTAGCGATTCTCATCTCTACGCTTCTCTCCTTATCCTGATTAGTCACCAGAGATTTCACGTTCATCTTTTTTGCCTGTGTAAACGGAAATCAGTCATTGGTCCTTATAAAGTCAAACTTTGAGGTAATACTTTATTGGATTAAGATTTTATGGAACTTTTCACCGGGGAGAAAAATTTACCTGCTCGCGAAGCATTTTTTCATGTTGTCTAACGGACTTGATTAACTGTGAGTAAAAGTAGATGATCAAAGTCATTGGGAGGCAGTAAGACCAGCTGAAGATGCAGCCCACAAAAACTTTGGTATCCTGATCATCGCTTAAGAAGTCGAAGCTGCAAGTCGTTAAGAATCCCTCTACAAGTTTTAAGTTAACATTTGTTCGTTTAATGTATTTGCATGCTAAGATTATTTTGTGTCACATATTTAATGCTTGGAGCAATTTTTCAAGTGGTAAATTTTTAAGAAGTTGGATAAGTTGCTCAGTAGTTATCCGCCTACTATTTATTGATCGAAAAGCAAAAGATGGTAATTAATCGTTTTAAAAATCAATTAACATTGTTTAATAATTCTTATTTCCTTTTATACCAAATGTACAAACATAATTGAATTATAAACATACGATAAAAATAGTGCTTTTGCACTGCATTCATTAATTGGATAATGCAGTCATTAACTGGGCGATTTACTGTATTACGTAAAAAAATGTAGTGATAATTTTAAATGTTTTTATTTTTAATAAAAAAATATATATATTCCTGTCGAAAGTTTTCATAATGCAAAGTTGATTAAAAAATATGTTGTATCGATATGGTTCACTGGACGATTGGAATAAGCTCAATACAATAATGTCATTTTAAGAAGTTTACAGTTATCTCACCAGTGGTATAGCGACCCCAAATTTTCGCAAACGGCAGAATGGTAAAAGGCATCGTCCAGAACCATGTGAATGCTATCATAACAGCAGCCTGTTTGCCATTTAGTCTGCCATCGATTGGACAGGAAATGGTCCTGGCAAGGCGGGAGAAAAGAAAAGGAAATAAAAAAAAGTACAGGTCATTACACCCTCCGCCCCTCGTATTTTTTTTAAGAAGAAAATTTCAGGCTCTTTATCGAAGTGAGTCTGAAAAGAGGCAGACGCCTCGTGTACAATGCTGATTGCCTCGCGGCGCTTTCCAGAAAGGAAAAAACGAACAGACACACAATTGACGTCAATTGCGGGAGGTGTATTTACAAAAATGGCCTACACACACACATACCTGTATCGATCGTAGGCGATGGCGGCGTTGGTGATGGCCGAGCCGATTCCGGAAACGCTGCCGAGGGCCGCGTAAATGTCGCAGCCTAGCTCCCAGCCGATCATGCGCTCGATGAAGCTGTTCACTATCAGCATCGGTATCTCCAGTGCCATTACGAGATCGAACAGCGCCAGGTTTATTATGAATAGGTTCGATGGGGTTCTCAGTATTTTGGATCTGTCGAGTGTATATCGCATGCGTGAGTGCAGTCGAACTAATCGAATGTTCAATATAGCCTGCATTACGAGACTAATTCTGGTTACGTCTGATATTTCAAAGCATTTTTAGAGTATAATGCAAGATGCAGATTTTAAGAGTTAAAGTGGAATCATCAAGGAATAAAAAGGCTCTATATTTAAATAGTATAATAGCGATTGCATAATATGCTAAATCTGGTTTAATTCCAATTTGATACCGAGCCATCAGCGACTATATATACACAAGGGTTGACCTTTAAATTGAATTAAGCGCTAATGTGGTGTTTCTTGCCAACATGCATCCAATTTTCCACGTTTTTACGCTGATAAATTAGCTATCGGTATTTCTCGATTCAATATTAAAGTGGGATGAAAGCGTTTTTGCATTATTTATACTTACGTGCTAAATATCCAAACGACACAACCATTTCCTACGAATGAGAGGACGAGGAGCATGAAATAAATGAGAGCGAGTCCGATGTGCCAATATTTTCCCGGTGCCAGGAAGCCGCGCCAGTGTGGATGAACTATGTCCATGTGCTCCGGCGGATGATTCCATCCTAATAGATGTTCTTGCATTTGGGGTACTTGGCTTTAATAGGAAAATAGTAAATTTATTTTCAATTACTAATTGGATTTTGATGAAAATTTTAAACATCAGTTTCTGTTTCAAGTAATCAAGATTTATTGGGAGAAATCGTAAGTAAACTGATTTATTAAAATTTAATTTCTTAAACGTTATGTAACCGATATATGTACTGCTGAATATGAAATGTTGTGTTCATTTAATAAGAATTTTAAGATCAAGACATTGAATGCTTCTATGCATTTTTGTGAATTTGAAATATTAATATTATACCCATATAATTTTCCCAAATGTAATCTTGGAACACGGCATCATGAAATCAAGCAAGATAGTCCCTTTTTTGCACAAATTGAAAGTGCCGAGTCGTCGCAATTTTCAGCCTGACATAGCTGACTTCAACATTAATCGCGAATCATTTACCAATACCTTGTTTTCCGCTGTAAGCTAAATTACGGTGCGGCTTGGTCTCCATCCGACTCAAATAGATTATATACGAAACGAAGTAGGAGATAGTCGTAATAGACTTTTACCCGCTGCACAATGCGCTATCGTCAAGGTGCACAGGGCACTTGAGGGCTTCCCCAGACTGAAAATCTTTATCATCCCTTTTTCTTTTCTCCTCTCTCCTTTTCTCTTCCCGCAGCAGCACTACTTCTACTCGACTCTCGCGTCGATCCTTTCATTCCCCATCGACGACAACAATAAGCCAACGCCGCTGGGGTGATTATCAGAGAGGAGAAGGAGAAAGATAGAGAGAGATAGAGAGAGAGATAGAGAGAGAAAGAGAGAGATGGAGAGGGAAAAAATGATCAGGTTGTCAGAAAGCGAAGAGAGTGGTAAAAGTCTTCTTACCCGACACCGGCTGGTCCAACCACACCCATGCCACCCATACCCACAAAAGCCATCGGGTTCAACATGCGACTCTCGTTGTAGTACATCTTGCTTTCTCCTTCTTTACTTTCTTCTGCCTTTTGTTCCTTTAGACTGACTGCTGATTCTTTGCGTTCTCACACGTTCGGGAAAAATGAACTAGCCCGCGCAGCGGATGATTTGCTGGAATATGAAAGGGGATCTGTTATTGCTCTGCGTATTAGTTATGAGATTTTTCTGATCACACTGCTAGGTGATTCAGAGGCATAGTATTGCTGCATTAGATTATAACGTCTACATATTAAAAATCAATTATTTGAATTAGAACTACAGATCTAAATAAAATGAATCATTAATAAATTCTTCATTCAATCAAATCAAACTTTTGGTTGGTATTTATAACATTTACTGCTTTTAAAAAATAACCAATAAACTAATTTGCATGCTCACACATTTTCGTTGGGCTTGAATGTAAAGGTTTTTTACTTGTAAATCGAGGATTTTGTGAGAAAAATAAATGCTAATTATATAATCAAAAAATAATTTTTATTCGAGTTACAAGCAGTTTTTTCACATGTGAAACCATTTCATGAGATCTTAACAGAAATTTGACATTTCCGTGAGATCATCCAGTCTTATAATTCGAACTACACCTATCACTTCACTTGTTACACAAATGAAAAAAAAAATGTGTGAACACTGCCTAACTTATAGAGCCGAAATTCGTACAGCAAACCACATAATAATTTCCACCTTAATAGCATCTATATAACTTTCTGTTGAATTTTGGGTAGAGATGGTTGTTTATCCCTCGAGGGAGTTTCACTTGAATCTAAGGGCGATTTCTGTCCGTACCAGATCCGAGACAAAGGTAATAATGTATGTGAAGACGAACTTTTGAAGTGAGACGCGGTGCGAAGGTTGGGGGTACGTTCCGCAGCTCACTTGAGGCGCGGACGGCACTACGGTTCTCTTTTATATCAGAGCAAATGCCAGTTGCCAAGATCACCGATCGCGTGATACATTAGCAGCTTTAATTCGATTGCGGAGGATTGGGGAATCGGAGGAAACCCCGTTGAGTTAGCTGCTGAGACAAGCCCGTCACGCGATCATTCCGTTTTCGAATGCAATGCACACACACACATCCACGCACACGCACACACACAGACACACACACAGAGGCAGACAGACACGTATATGTACGTGAAATCTTTATGCGTCATTGTTGGTGGTTACATATCCTGACGTGCGTGTCTGCGGTGCACGTTTCATTATCAGATTCAGAGCACCGCGACGACAGTGACCCCTTAACTTTGACCATCTTTCGCTCTGTGCCTGTTTCTTTTTTCTTTTTTTTTTTAGTTTCGTGGCGGGGGAGAGCTTTTAAGTCCTTAATCAATTTGTAAATAGCTTTATTCTTGGAATCCCCTGCGGGCCTTGCACACTTTTGCTGTCACGTTCTACAGAATGCGCGTTTGATGGACGTGCTACTTTTGCCCTTATTTCAATTAAACTATGAATGGAAGAGATTTTAATGAAAGTTATTCTAGGTAAGGTAGATCGAGTATAATTTTTTTTATTCGGTAGGTTTTAATTGACCGGTTTTGTTTTTATAACACGTGCATTGAAAAAAATGTATATTGAACAGTGTGAGTGTGCAAATAAATACGTACGAATATTTTTGTTGTTTATAATTATTTCAAGTATACATAAAAAATTATTTTAATATCTTAGTCAAAGTTGTTAGAGTGCGTACAAACCGTATAAATTAATTCCTACCCGTTCATCAATAATTTACTAATTTTAGTGAATATGTAAAGAATTAGAAATGTTGGTTTTAAATAGTCTGAATTATACATTCCTTTACTACTTATACTTCACAATTCTATATTTTTGCAACTGTACAGGCTACGATGTAGTATTTACGCATAACATTATTCTATGAGCGGGACAGATTAATATTATGCATTCATGTAATAATATTCTGCGCTTATTCAGATACGAAGGCAAATAAATGAAACGTACCCGCATTATTGCTTGCGAATAAATATTGTAACGTTGGTAATATTGTATTATTGAACAAATAATAGGCTGTTTATCGTTTACGCGGATACTCAAATTAAAGTCCAGAGTGAATTTTGACATTGACTAAAGCCTCCATATACACTTTGTGTTTGTCAAATAAATGAAATTTCATCTGGTGTACAGCCAAATTTTTCATTTTGAAATAACTTGATAGGTCTCTCAATAACGCGACTTTAATCTAAATTTTTTTATTACTTCATGTATGGTATTAGAAAAAGTTTGAACAAATAGTTTTGCTGACGAAAAACAGAAGATTGGAGTATTGTATTTATTTTGATTCAATTTCGATTTTAAAAATGAATTATAAACATTCCTTTATTGGTGCTTAACTTTTTACTTTACACATCACCAAAATATTCAGTAAAATTTTTTTTTAATAATATTGTTCAAAACGCTTGATTTTATACTCACAAGCAAGTGATTAACTTGAACTTGTTAAGATCCGTATCGTTTTTACATTGTGTTTCAGAATCCAATAAAAATACTATTGCTTCAATATTTCACTGTTTTTTTTATTAAATATTATAATTTACGGACACAGTCATGCGCAACTTGTTTGCAAAAGAAATGGAAGATCCGAGCAAAAATCGACGCCATAGCCACGCTACTTGAGAGCGAAGAATATACATGACCTGCGAGTAAGAAGAAAAATCGATGAAGTCAGTTCACTAATTGGTGAACTCGGTATCTATCGCTCGTTGCAAAGAAGTTTCACGCCGTTCGGAATCGCGGGTAACAAAAAAAGAAGCGAAGACAAAAAACGAACAAGAGAGAGAGAAAGAGAGCGCAGAATGCAGAACAGGAAAGAAAAATTGTTTCGATTCAAGAGGCTTCGTGATTATTTAGATCCTTATCGCTCTTTGGGCGCGCGCGCTCAGCCGAACTCTCGGGCGCCTTGTTATTTCGGCATCAACTATCGTCGACTCTACACGCCTGAGCGTTCACACGCAGAGGCTGTGTGTATTTAAATGTTGCCCTCAACATCGTCGCCTCCCGATCTCCTTGATGCCTTTCTACTTGGATTTCCCGCAATAAAAACTTAACGCTTGGTTTGATTAGTGTTGACGAGACAGACGAGATAGAGAAGAATGGAATGAAAAAATATGAGAACAGAGGCTGCGAGATAGGGTACATTGTTAATTCGACTTTCTTTTGTTAGTTTTTCTTCGTGTTATACGGATGGTTTTATTTGGATGAACTGACGCCATCATTTATTTATGTTTGCGAAAGGAAATTATGCGATACCTAGATCGACTATGAGTCAGAAAATCTGTCAATCGAGAATAAGAAGCTGGCGCGAGTCAAAATGAAAATACAAAATTGGAATCTGTTGTCGTCTGCCTTCGAGTTAATAATTGAATTGGGTAGGTTGTTATCGGCAAACATAATTCGCTCATTCACTATTTCTCAAGTATTCGATTAGCGAGTGCAAAATACACGTTTATTTCGTGCTCGTGAAAAGGGGAAAAAAACGACCAAACCTCAGACGAACGAAATCGTCGGGGGGTAGGGGTTAGAGGGTGGGTTGCAAAAGTAAAAGCTCTCATTTTCGGGGCATCAAAACTAAAAGGGTATCGGCCCTCGGGGCGAGTCTCTCTAAAATATATTTACTCGCAGAAATTGATGATAAAGTTCGAGGATAATTGGTGCCTAGCATGCCTCGCAACGTACCAGCCAAGCCGCTCGCTTCTCGGTATATAACGTGTGCTCTCTTTCTCTCTCTCTCTCTCTCTCCTATCCCACTTATTACCACGCAGTTTCGATTCGTATATCTGTATATAGAGAGTGAGAGGAGGGCGAACGGAGGTTTTACATTTGCGCACGCAAACGCCGCGTGCTACACCTTCAGACTCGCGCGGCGGCGGCAGCTGCGGCGGCGGCGCGCGGTGGGGCATGGAAACGAAATCAACCGAGTGCTTTCGCTCGCGCTCCTTTCTTTACTCGCCTCCCGTAATAAGTCCTAATTATTCCTACTTTCGGATGGATGGAGCTGCTTAAAACCTACAGCGACGAAAGACCGTTTGCGAAATTCTGTGATTTCGATATACTTAAAACGTGATGTGTTCGTTCGACTATTCTACTAAATCTGATAATTCACTGGTGTTGTTCGTGCATAGTCTTTACAATTGATCACTCATTCTATTTATACCAACTGTTAAGAGTTTTAAAGGAAAGTAGCTTAATTTCTGGCTTAAGTATTTCTGGCGTAAAATTAAAGATCCCAAATAACTATTATTGTACTTCCTTTAATAGAGTAGTCCATTAATAACTAAAAATATAAGGTCAAATAAATCAATGATTTATATTAATAAACCACATTGAACGGGCTGAATGAGTCAACTCCTATACAGTGCAATTCTATAATCACGTATATTCAAGCGCAAATAGCAGCCGCCTAACAAAGTACGCTTAAAATGCGACCTTCTGGGTGAAAGTAATCGCATAAGTGAATGGGTGGAGGGGGGGGGGTAGTGCCGTGGGAGTAATGCCTGGTAATTAGAAGAACGCGAACCTTAACAACATTTAGCGCGCAAGCTTTGCCGGTGATAATTGCACTCACGTGTAAGTGTTATCACGATGTGGCATTGCGCTCGACTGAGGGACTCTGTCTCTCTCTCACTCTCTTCGATGTGTGCGTCGAGAGTCGCTGCCACCGCCACCGCGAGCCTCGTAAAATTTCTTCTTCTTTGCGCGTCATAAAAAGGGCACTTTTATCTTTCACGTGTGCTCCCTCTCACCTTTATAATGCGTGCGTAGGAAGTTACTGCGCGCTTAAAAGTGCGTTTATCTTTTTTTATTTGAGCGCGCGCACCATGTCATCACTCGCCTGATGTCTGTCGCCTAAAGTGAAAATACCTTTCTGCGTAATCTAAACGAAAAGTGTGTCGAGGGCAATGCTTGATTCTGTTGTATCCTGTAGACAATTATCCACGAATAACTTGTAAAATATGTGCCATTATTTCTACATCGATGTAATTAAAGCTTTCGAGGAAATTTTATATGGTTAAATAGAAGCATTTTGAGAGTGATAATTGCAGTAATTCCGTCACAAGAAATAAAATTTATACCAAAGACGCAATTATCATTGCAATGTTTATTTATCATTTGTCGATCACTTCAATCGCATTATTCAATATTATAAATCAGAAAACCATCAATTTATACAATTGAAATTATTCATTGACAAATATTATTCTTGTATGAAATTTCGTTATTTTAAAATTATTTTTTATATGTAAGCCAGGTAATAAATAATAATAATCAGTGTTTACACTAACAGTGAGTAGGCGAGTTCGAAGATTTATCTTTAAGTTTTCAAATAATGATTTACAATAATAGGAAAATCATTTGAATAATCCACTGAAAGTATTGCTAAAGTATTGCTACCTAATTTGTAGAATATAAGAGGATAAAGTTCTACCACCAATAAAAATCCACTGGAATGCAGGTCATAGACAAACTGCGCAAAATTTATGAATTTCCCGATCACAGAGAGAAAGACTTGCTCCAGTCGATTACACCGGAGCCAAGTAGCAAAGGCCAAAATTTTCTCGAGATTATCGAGTCTTTCTCCAAATTTAAAGCGAGAACTCGGGTAAGGAGATTCAGTAAAGTGGAGCGCAACACAGTTGGAGAGAGAATAGAAAGAGACTAAGAAAGATCAAGAGCAGTAGTAGCAGCAATGGGAGGCGGGGGATGGGG
>UELU01035750.1:1641-12809 GCA_900490025.1 Megastigmus dorsalis
TTTTTGGCGATCCAAAAAAGTTGTGTACAGATCGAAGTTGCGTTTTGGTAGCTTTTCAATAATATTTAAGTAGTAGTAGGAGCTCTGTGTATTCTATAATCAACGATCCCTATATAAAAAAGTGATGGCCGGATGTTGTGAAGCCAAGGTAAACGTTATGTGATTGGCTCATGTAGTGCGCATGCGTCTAAGTCAGGAATTCTAAACGTCTTCTAGGTTAGGGCGCGCAACGCGCGCTGTTCAAACTCTAGTTTGGTAAAAAAGTTATATACTGAAAGCTAACAGAGTATGGATGAAACAGTAAATGTAAAGGTTAGGCTGTTCACGGGCAACTATCGTATTAAGTGCAACAAGTTAGAGAAATAAAGATTAGAATAACGTTCACTAGCGCACAGACATCGAAATAAAATTAGAAATAGACAAACACCGCTCGATATTGTATATACAAAATTCCTTTAATTTAGTAAATATATTATTTTATTTCAAGATGGACTTCATGTTATAAAATTTATGAAAACCGGTGAAATAGTCCAAACTTTTTTGCGATGTCACAAATAAGTTTTCTATTTGGCAGAACTCGAGTTGCTAATAGTAATCTCAATCATCAAATAATGCTACTGGTCAATCCAATCAATCACTCTTTCGATTTACAAGTAAATCTATCAATCAACCTCTATATCGCCCATTTTCTCCTTCTGTCATTAAATCCCCTATTTATTCCCTCTACTATACTTTCTTTTTCCATTTTCATCAATTATAGTTGTCAACGTGTATGTCTTATATCCGATTCTGTTCATCTTCGATCATTCTTTCATCTTCATCTTCGCATTTACAATATACATATACAATATGACTAGCGAGGGTTGAAAAACCCGCCCGATAATCCACGGCGACGCACTAAAAGCTCTTCCCCCGAGGTTTTCACACTCGCTTATAACGTACGTATGAATGCTGCTTCACTCCTGCCATTAAAGTCGATGGTCTCTTATCTCGTTTCTTTTTGTAGGAACCAAAATATTCAAGCCTGATGTGCTATATGTACTATTTAAGAATAACAATTTAAATTGAAGTATTTTATACCTTGGAATATTATTCATAACACGTACTATTAATTATAATATGAGGAAAGAGCCAAATTATTTTTAGCGCATATTACTTAGTAAGAATGAAATGTTATAATTAAAATTTTTTGGAGTCTTTTTGAGAATTATTACACAACAGGATTTTAATTAAATTAAAAATTTGGTAGTTAAATGTCATATAGTTAGAGGGTTTGTGACGTGGTAATTACGTTACACGACACCTCACGAATAGGTAAGATCACGCCAGGTGACGCGCGCACACGTAAAACGAAATAATCCCGCAATAGGGAAATAATGGCACGCGTCAAGGCGCGAAAGGTGGGGAAAGAAAGAGGAAACGGAGCGGAAACACCGAAAAGAGAGCATCACTCTCTTCGTAGACACTGGCAACATCAGAAGCAGCTCCGAGGGACAAAGAGCGGCTCCAGAAGAAGGCCGACACGAGGCAGGCGGGCCGGGCAGCCATGTTTACGGCGAGGACTCCAGTAGCCGAAGGTGAATAGACGTCCAGGAGACGAAAGCTTCGGCGTCCAGGACGGCCACGAGCAGCCGACGGACTTAGCCGAAGGGCCGGCACTCCGAAGCCGTCGCACGGGACATCGCAGGGAAACCTGCACGGACCCGACTGGTCGCGACGATCAACTAGAGGAAGAGAGGAAGCATCCGAGAAGAGGCTCCAGGAGGCCGACGGCAGCGAGCAGACACTCTCCTGGTAATCCTCTCTCTCTCTCTCTCTCTCGCGTTAGAGTCACGCGGCGCGACAATTAATGATGCATAGTCCGTGTCTCCTGCATATGATCGCCTAGCGCGAATATTAGAAAACCGCGAGACGCGACCGAGATAGCCGCGTGCAGTCTAGCGACGCGATAGCAACGCGACAGCGATACAATAGTGTACGGCTCCAGCGGGAGCATCGTGTATCATTTAGTTTCGTAGTGAATAAATGCCGCAGTGCGGTTCTTAGCATTAATTCCAAACTCTCTCTTGATATTTTCCTAGCCCCGCAAATCCGACAGTCCTCTCTCCGACTAGCGTGCCGAGCGCGACGGAGATCTTTGTCGTTTGTACGAGAGCGGCGACGGAAGGGTGAGCACCGTGGCTTAGTCATTACAAAAAACATTGTGCAAAGATCGGATACTTTATTTGCCGAAATATCATGCCACCTACGTCTCCACCCTCGTCACAGGTTATTTACGGTTATAAGTTTACTTAATCCTTCATATATGCACGATTTTTCTCATTAAACTTTCCTTAGAGACGAATAGATATTAACTGTATATAATCGAACGAATACTCCACTGCAATTTAAAATATATAAAAGGACTTCAAATAAATGAATGTGTTGTTCTGCGATATCGTAAATTGATGTTGTGAAAAGTAAATAAAAAACGCACGAACTTTTATTCCTATATACTATAAAGTCATTTACGATGCTACGAATCCATTATTATCGGAATAGCATCCATCGGCCATCCATGCATCCGTGCCACCATAGGGTATTGTATTTTAAATTTAATCTCTTTAAGGTCTAATGAATTTTATATAGTGTGAATAAATAATACTGGTACAATAAAAATAGAATAGTAATTTAAAATAGAACGGCAAAAGAAGGCACCGAAACCGATAATTGAACAATTAAGACCAATGTACGAACAGGCCACGTGATATTTTTAATTAATTCAATAGAATTATTTATAAAATTAGTAAAACATTTTTAACCTTCCTAAATCGTCGGAACTGATTTTTTACTTGTAGGAATCATTAAAAATATTTTGATTACATGTTGTTTTAATAAATTATTCAATTTACTGGTGATTGCTCCAACACTGGTGCTGTGATTTTACATAGGTAACATAATAACGAACATACTCTTGTCAAAGTAGTGAAATTAATTTAATAATTTAAAAATGGAGCAAGCTGAAGCTTGAAACAAACATTTAAATATACTTTTTTTTTATACTAAAATGGATTCAATCAAATGCTCATATATTTCAAGTATTATTATGTGTTTTCGTGATAATTTATTTAAAGCATTTCGATAAATATTTCAATAAACGAAATATAAATTCAACGCGTACGCGCGAATTTGTATTCCTGTTCATCCCAATTTAAATGTTTTAAATAAGGTATTTTATGAAACAGTTTACGAATAAAATTCACTTTTATTTGTAGAGAGCCGAAAAAGGAAAACGAAATTGGTGTTACACACTCGTTAAAACGTGGAAAAAATTAACTAACTTCTGGCTGTTTCCACAGGCAAACTTTTTCAAAAAGAATTATCTGTTTAAGTGACTCATTAAAAAGATTTCATTAGTAAAATACCGTTGTATAAATTTCGGGTTTTATTGTATATCCCTCCTTCAACCTCTAAAAATTCTCAATTTATATACTTCCATTTATTTACAATTTCCCAGATTTTAATCAGATCATAAAAGTGTACAGCGATATTTATTTTAGTCCCATTCTATCGCATCAAAAGTCAAAAAGGCAATTTCTCGTAACCACGCACTATATCCAACTGTATATTCTATAGCAAAAACATTCGTTGGGCGCGTATCTCCAAATACAAACATAAAGAGGCAAATTCGCGCTTTGTAGCCGAATAAATCGCGCATACGCACCATATCCGAGGTGCGCATCGCAACGCACCAAAAGAGAGTTGGGGGGCGGGGGAGAAAAAGGGTCAAAATGTGCATAACAGTCTAATCCAGAAAATACGTTAGCGCTTATGGGGCGACACGTGAAACAACACGCGAAATCGCGAACAATATGTTAATTCGCGCGCGCGTCTCTCGCTCCGCGGAACATAATGCATTCGTGGCGTACGCCGCTGTTGCACGGCAGAGAGAGAGAGAGAGAGAGAGAGAGAGAGAGAGAGAGAGAGAGGAACAAAGAGCCGCAAGAATATAAAGAGAGAAGCGAAGCGCTGGCAAAATAAACGGAAGTAACCCACGCTCTCGCGCGACTTCCATTTCCATTAAGCCGCTCGCCACCGTCGCACCGCTGCAGCCGCCGCCGCGCTCACAGCCGGCAAATTGCCGTGATATTTATTCAGGCAACTCGTGCGTTCCTAATTTCCGATCGGTTCGGCCGCCGCGGGAAACGAGTAATACTCGTTTTCTGGGGGGACGACGCTACTTCAGGATGCACGCGTACATGTGTGTGTGAGTGTGTCTGTGTGTGTGTGTGTGTGTGTGTGTGTGTCTGTGGCATGGGGCGCGACAGCTGATACAAAATGGTGAGCCTGGCTTGGCCCCGTGCAGCGCGAATCTACAACTTCCGCTGCTAATGACAGGCGTGTCGCTGTAGCGACGTTGAATTCTACAAGATTGATTTTGACGAATGTCCCCGGCTGACCATTTGAATTGCAAAGGCTCTCTCTCACGGGTTCGGCCTCCCTTTTTCCCCTACGCTCTTTCCGTTTTTTTTGCTTCCCTTTTTTTTTGTTGTTGTTGTAACGAGCATTTCGACTGGACAGGTGAATTTAGATCCGGTTGCAGCTTAGAATGCTGAAAATCGAAAAATGACTTTTTTCTCTTTTGCTTCATCGCAGTTTGGCGATGCAATATTCTATTTTCAAGTCGCGTTGACGAAATACTCGTTTTTGAACTGCATTCGAGTTTGCGATTATTATTAGTAGAGAAAAATTTCCAAAAATGTGAAAAATGTAATTTGTACATGAAAGGTTGGTAATATTTTGAAATTTAAATAGAGATGGCAATCGTCTTTCTGCTTTCATTGCACTAAATAACTCTATATAAAATCGAATTGGTTGATTTTGCTATTCCATGCATTCTATTAGGTAATTGTACCTAATTAATGAATCAATACTTTAAGCTTTGATACCTGTTGAAGTTGAAAAGATTTTAATATATTTATTTTGATTAATTTTATTCAATATCAATAGATTTTCTTTCCTTAATATTCTATTTAGGCAATACAATATTTGCATCAGTATATTTATAATGAATAACGCAAATCACTTGTAGACTTTATTAATACAACGAATTACTAAATAAATCTATTTATTGCAAGTTAAACGAACAAATATATTTATGCCAAGTTGAATGCAACTATTGCTCTAACCACATTTGCCATAATAACAGGTTTATTCAACGCATTCTTTTAGATTGGCACAGCCGAGAATTCATGCACATTTGATGCAAAGTTTAACCGTAGTGGCGATATGATGTATTGCTTGTGTGTAGAGAACTGTTTGTTTACTGAAAATTTATCGCACAACCAATATTTTGAACAAAATATTGAATATAAACAAGACCATGTACGAATTGTGTGTATCGATTTATAAATTTCTAACAGTCTGTTGAGTAAAACTGTACCTCTTGTTTCTTCCTTTACTTCATAACATAAAAAAAACTCTGTATATTAAATAAGCTCTGGTAGTAATAAAATGGAGTAATTTAATATTTTTGGAAATTCAACAACAGAATGTAGCTTTCGAGGTCCAAAAAGTGGTCGACAAATTTGAGTGTAAATGGAAAATGATTTCTAAGAAAATTTTTGCATATTTTCTAAATTGCCAGTGCGGTAGATTGCGAGTGTTTTAGCTGTTTGATGAAGTACTATTTCGAATATTTGAAGTGCAATATCTCGGCTCTTAATGAATGAATTCCTAAAATTCCAATGAGTTTTTAAAGAGTAAGAATAATACAATTATGTTTTATTAAATTTGTAGTTATTTAGTAATACCTTTTCAGTTTAAAAAATCAAATCTTTTAAATAAATTGCGAAAGAACCTTGTATTTTTTCGAAAAATATGCTATAACAAAAAGATGAAACCTGTCAAAAATACTATATTTAAAATTTTTGTAAAACATATGTATATAAAATTACAGCATCGAAAGGTGAGAAGTCAAAATACGGGCATTAATGAAATAGTAAAATAATTCTAAAAGTCGTCTAAAAAATTGTGTCACAAGACTTACTTTGCTTGCAGATTAGTTTTTCCGTATACTGTATATAAAAATCAGATACGGAAGAAGTGCCTTGACCAAAATTTTTCGATTAAATTTGGGCCTCGTAAATAACTGATTTTTTGAAGAATTGCTCATATAATTTTGTTATAGAATATTTAAAAACCTATGATGTACATATGTTAACAAATTCCTCTTTTTGTTTCAGGTAAGAATGTCTAACTTCAGAATAGGTTTCTTAATGTGATCTGTAAGTATAAAATGAAACGGTTATTAGTTAAAAACCATACATAAAAATAATTTTCGACTAATTCGATTAATAATAATCGATATAATAGTGTTTATTTCTGAAGATTGTATAATAGTGCATGGGTGGTGTCATCTTACTTTGCAACGAATTTATACAAAGTCACTGCTGCGTTGCTTTCCTCTAATCATTCCATTTATAAACGCGCACTTTTTAAAGGCTCATACTATTTGTTCAGTAATTCTAAAGCGATTGCGAGACAATAAAAACTTAATCCCAAATTTAAATGATATTTACATTTATATGATAAATTTCATAGCTTTTTTATTAGGTTGCAATTATAGTCATAAAAAAGACACGATGAATAGGTAACAAACTTATATTATAATGCTAGGTCAACCTCAGCAGGGTATAGAGAATGAAACTTTTCAATTTTTAATTAAATTCGTTTTTTTCATTCGACTAAATTGATTGCCGACAATTCGATTGCAAATCATGCAAGATTCATCGGCAAAAATTCGATTTATCCTTGCATTCGTCAAGCGAAACATTCGTGGCCATCGCATCTCCTCGAATAACGGACCTATAATCTCGCGCACCATACGCATACATAAGCAATCTAAATCCATACACGCGAAAGAAGAGACGCTAGAGTTTGGCCACTATACAATATTCGTTGGCGGGTCTTGCACACACACACACACACACACACACATATGCGCGCGCAGGGCTGGAAAACCACATCGAACCGTATTAGCCGAGGAAATTGCGCTCGGTTGCTGCAGTATCGCCTCGACAATATGAGCTCGCCAACAATAATTCCTTGGCTCTCGGCAGCTCGCGCGCGTATACACACACACACACACACACACACGCACACACACATACACACCTCAGACGACTCATTATTCATTCCGCGGCGCTCCGCGCTACCACTTTGTTTGAGCGAGCGAGCGCCGGGTTAAATTATCACTGAGAAAACACCGCCGCGGCGGATACCCGAGCGCCCCAGAGAGCTCTCTCTCACTCTCTCTCTCTCTCTCTCTCTCTCTCTCTCTATTTTAGTCGCAAGAGCTGCGCAAGCGTCGAACAAAGAGCGAGAAATAAGGGGGGTCGCGCACCCTGCGATTCTATTCTCTATCCTTTTTTCCTCTGTCTCTCTTTCTCCTTTTCTTTGGCGAATCGCGCGTGCGAAAACATTGGCATTCAATAAATTACCGGGCAGCAGCCGCGAGTCGAATAATTTGTTGCTTTAAAATAAGCTGGTAATCTTCTAGGTGAATTTCTGCGGTGGAACGGTGGATAGTGTGTGCTTGCCTGTGCGTTTCAATTTACGATTTCCAATAGCTTAGAATTAGAGCGCGCGCGACTTGGAATTGATTGAAATTGCTTTCTTTTTCTGTACCGAGAAATGGTGCGGGCTTGGTTTGAATTACTCGTGTTGCGCTATTCGTGTGGAAATAGTTTTTCTTTTTACTTTTGAAATGTATTTACGGAGTTGTATTTGTTAGTTAAAAGTGCGGTATTAACATTGTTTAATTTCCTGTTAGGAAAAACGTGTATAAGTTTCTATAGATTATAAATGTTTGTGTTAAAGTGTAATAACTTCATTTTTACAATTTTGATCTTCTAATGCATTGCAAGGTTTTATTGTGTTATTTCAACAACATATGCAATGTACTTCTTATCGTAAAGCATAAAAATAAAAAAGTGGATAAAGTTAAAAGAGAATAGTATGCAATTATTGTAACGTTTAATAAAGTACATAAGAAAAAAATCTTGCTTTTATATTACTTGTGTGCTCGTGTTTTTCAGTATCTTTATTCTAGTTCTAAAATCTAATAATTTTTTCATGAACGATTTCCCTCACTAATTATTCTCTCTCTCTACCCGCAAACTGCAGATAATGCAATATTTGGCCAAAATTTTACGAAACGTAATCCAAAATGCGCATATTTACCGCATCGGCAACCTCACGAGTTTGCATCACTACCCACTTCCATAATGTCATTTCAACCTCCATACAGTTCCGCATCTCGAGAACGGCCGCATCAGCAGCGGTGCACAGCCTCGCCAATTCTCTCCCAGCCCATGCACACTTGTACGCACACAGAGCATCCAAACGAAATCTTCAAAGAGGGCACAAAGTCCGCGGAGTTAGCGACCTGCTGCTACCTTCTCCCCCATTACGCAATCTCTCGACGAAAACAAAAAGTCTCCGTGCGCCGCAGTAACCCAAAAGCAGTGCGCGCGCACACACACACTCGCACGGCATACGCACAGCTACACAATGCCGCACACAGGAGAACAATTACCATCCGCGCTCTCGCTCAACTTACCTCCGCACACACAGTCACACTGGCGTACTTCCTATATCGCGTACGCTCCTTTGTCCCTTGCAAAGCGTTAAACAAAAGGGTAGGATTACGCCAATTAACCCCCGGCGACCGTCCCGCCCTCCCTTCTAATCCTTTCTTTTTCAACGCGCTCAGCAGCAGCTTCTTCTCGGTCCCCCCTTTGGCGAAGGACGAGAACGACACATGCACGCACACGGATACAATCTGCAAAGAGAGAGAGAGAGAGAGAGAGAGAGAGAGAGCGAGTCAATAGCCACGTGTGCAGGCGGCAGTCGTCCACTTTGAGAAGCAAGCCGGAAGCCCGTAGTCCGACGACGCCACCGCCGCGTCACCCATGCAAGTTAAATAGCTTTCCGTTGGCCGTCGTCGTATTACGCGCGCGCACCCCGAGCCTCGACGACGTTTTCGAGTGGAGATATAAAGAGAAAGAGAGATAGCGACACAAGTGGCTCTGGCACGTCCGATGACGCCCGCACGCCCTATAATTCCCTTCGCTTTTTTCTCATTCCTTTTAGTCCTGCTTCTCGGTTTCGGTGATGAATAGAAGCAAGATAGACGGGGGCTGATTAAGGAGCGCGCGCGTCTGTGTGTGCGTGTAATGTATGTGTGTAGGAAAAACACGCGTGCATCGAATATTTCGTTTGCGGACCGAGGGTCTCTAGTATAGGTGTGCGCGGGTTGAATCATGGGGGACTATATAGATCTGGGACTGATTTGCGTATCAAAGACATGCGTACATCGCTATTTGTAACGGGATTCGGGATTCTTTCGACGAGATCTTTGCTCGGTATGTGTTTGCGTGCACGTATACTCGAGGCAAATGGATGGATTTGTCCGAGATAAGAGAGATTCGGGGGAAAAAAAGGGAGCGAAATGTGGGGGATCTTGAGGCTGGCTGGGATATATTGGTTGGAGGCGTATAGCTATGACAGAGTGCGAATATGGAGCAGAGGCCGATAAGCTTTCCCGCGATTGTAAAGTGAATGTCGACCCCTTTAAGGGGATGTCGGAGCCAAGAATGACCGTCGCTTAAACTCGCGATGTTTTTCCAGAAATTTGTTTAGATTTAATAAAATAACATAGATCTGAAGTGACAGAATTATTCCTTATTGAAATATGAAGGGTGCTCTTCTCTTCTTTTTGTAAGATATATTTAAACTGGCGTTATATTAACAAAAACAATGTTAGGTCACATGACAGTCATTATAGCTCCGACGCCGCCTTAAGGGCTGGTATGATTAAAAAAGAAAGTTAGTTCAAACTCTGAGGGATGAAAAAGACTGAGGATTTATGTATGATCCTGGAAAAAGTATCGTACAAGTTTTATATGATTGACGTTATTCCACGTATCCACATGCACGTACTATATTCACAATTTTCTAATGATGGAAAATGGATAAATATATTGTTATTCGATTGTTTTAATTGTTAATAAAATTTAGCTTTCCTTCCCAATAAAAATAAATAGCGATATTGAAATGTAAGAAATGAAAAGTCGTGGACGATTTTGTGATCTAACTTCTTTGTGCAAAACGTAAAGTGCATCATACTCGAGTTCTTTATTCGCGTAAGCATTTCTTTTATTTTTCATTCATCCACTATAAGGATCAGCTTTGCGACGTGGACAAATCGAAAATATATACTACTGAAACAGAATAAGTAACCGGTCTCCATTTAAGATGGAAGTATCGCAATTTTAAAGGAGAATCATATTATAAAAATAATAGTAGGTATATTTGCTTCGTTATACACAAATTTGCGAATACATTGAAATGACTTGTACATTATGTACGCTTCTATGTTCGGTGAAATAAAGAACATATCTGTAGTATAGTGTTCCAGAAAGGCAGAATTAAAAGTTACATTAATTAATAAACTTAAAATTCACTAGATGATTGCGTTATAAATATTGCACGAAATTCAATGGTAGCGAAAATAGCGATATATGAATTTGAAATTGCATTCCATCGTTCAAAAATGTCCCTGCATATAACATATATACCGAATAAAGCATGATTGATTTATAAAATATCCGCTTCAATGAAAGTACATTAAAATTCCTACTTCAAAATACGATATTCGTGGAACTTCGTATCTAAGATTGCAGCAGTAAAGCCCCTCGATCGATTCATCAAAACATTCGGTTCGCTCACTCAAGAGACACTCGATAACACACGTACACATACTCACGCATATGCACACATGTACAGGTTCGAGCTTTATCGTGTTTCCGCGCGCACAAAACGCAAAGCCGCGCGTCGCGAAACTCTGATTCCCGGTCGAGCGAAGAGAGAGAGAGAGAGAGAGAGAGAGAGAGAGAGAGAGAAGGGGAGAGGGAGAGAGAATTCAATGTTAAATTCCGGTATATACGGGATGCATGTGTGCGCGCGGTGGTGCGATGCCACATATATATATATATATATACTCTGCACAGCAGAGGGAAGGAAGGCGCGCGAGCGCTAAGAGATGCGCGCAACCGATAATCTCGAATATTAAGGCCGAGGCACGGAGCCATAGTGAGCGAGTGAGAGGGAGAGAGAGAGAGAGA
>UELU01035789.1:741-15194 GCA_900490025.1 Megastigmus dorsalis
GATATAAGCGATCTTAAATGTTTAATAAATATACTAGACTTAAATCATAATTTTCCGAGATCTGGTTGGACTCCGCTGCACATTGCAGTGGCTCACAATTGCGAAGAATTAGTTAAATTGTTAATACAGTTTGGAGCTGACGTCTTTACAAAGGATGCTGACGGCATGACTCCAATTCATGCTGCTGTAAATTGTAATCATTATGCGATAATTGATATACTGCTGTCAGCTCCTGGTGCCACGATGTGGAATCCTGCTATCGCAGGAACGGGATTGTCTCACTTACATGCTGCCTGTATGTCTAGTAACAGTAACATTGTCGAAGCTCTATTGAATCTTGGAGCTGATGTCAATTCCTCAGTGGATTATCAATCGTCGAGATCTATACCGAACGAAAATTGGGAATTCTGGGAACCTGTTAACGGCTACACGCCGATGCACTTCGCAACAAAATTCGGACACATAGAAACGCTGAAACTCCTTTTCAAACATGGAGCTAATATCGCGGCAAAAGATTCTTTCGGATTGTATCCTCTTCATCAAGCATTACTAACATGTCGATTTAACTACGAAGTTGCTGATTGTTTTTCATGGATACTGTTTAAGAAGCCTATCGACGGAATGGAATTGCCTCTGTTGCACATTGCATGCGCGTAAGTACATCTTATTTAAAGACGTTTTTATTAATTAATTATAATAAAAATAGTGAAATTAATGTAGTTAAATTGGAGAAAGATGAATATTAATGTCAAGTTTTTCTATGTCTTATACATATGTTATCTTACTAAAATAAATATCATGGGCTTTTATTATATTTATTGCATATAATATTTATGTCAGAATTGATTGGTACATCTAAGAAAGTACAAAATATAAAAATCTACCAAAATGGCCCATTCTCCACGAGAACTGATTATCAAAAAAAAAGTTTAAGCATGCGCCTTTACAAAAACTTTCAATTTTTTAGAACCAAAATATAGCGTATCCACACAGAGAGAAATATAGTATAAGGCTGATTGCATCTACATCTTTAATTCACGCTTTCGGCTTTTACGAATAAATTTCCTGCAGAACTGAAATTGAGAAGATTTAAAAATAAATATTATAGAGAATGCGACAAAAATTGTCCAGATATATAAGAGTACTACATCGATAATTTTTATTGTAAACTTCTCTCGCTACACCACTCATACATGTACGTTTCTTTTTGTTTTAATTTCCTCGTACTAATATTACAGAAATTGAAAGACGATGTAGATTGAAAGCACAAAAATATAATATTGCGAACAGAGTGAATTAAAAAATTTATTAATGCAAAAATAATTGTAGATACATATTAATGTACGAATAAGGTAAAAAGACCCGAATGTCGGACAAAACGCTATAGGACCAAAGTTCGCATATAAATTAACCTTAAAATTGAGAATGTACCAATTTAGTTTTGTTAATACAAGATGCACTACACGTTTATGAAGCTATCTGAAAAAAAATTCATGAAATATATAAAAATATATTTTTTACAATTAAAAAGAAAAAAGTAATTTTGCACCTAAGTTGGGACCATAAGGTTTCTAATGTGTCCGACTTAACGTTCACTCAAAAAAAGCGCTCCGAAATCAGGACAAACAATAATTACATAAATATTTTTAATAGTACAATTATTTGAGTTGTATTTGATAGTTTAAAGTAATAGCTTACCATACACATATCAAGTTTTACCACACAATATAATTATTATTAAAAAACCGACGCTTAATGAATTCGTGGCTGGACCTCAAACGTAGCAAAACGGATAAAAATTGTTTCCGTATAACTGACACATTCACTTTTAAGGCAACATTTAATTAAATTACCTTATCGAATTATAAATTCCCTTTTGCTATCTAAAAGCTTAAGCCAAATATTGCATTTTACTTTTAAAACCATATCAATTACAGTCCTTTATATATGTATATAAAGGTTTCTATACTTTTGTTCAAAATTCGGTGCCAATTTTACGCTTGCCCGCATTCGGGTCTTTTACCTTACGTAATATTAATATTTTAAGTAAATATTTTTTCACAATATTTTCATCATTACTTTCAGAATGAAAAAAAAAGATGCAGTGGAATCTTTACTGAAATCTGGAGCCGACGTCAATAGCTGCATTGCTCATAACTCAGCGATGTGGCCAGGCTACACGCCTTTGCATATGGTAGTGGAGTTCACTTATGAGGAAATGAAAGAATCATTAGAGATTATCGAACTTCTATTGAAGTTCGGAGCCGATGTGACCATTAAAAGTAAACGAAACGAGACTCCGATTCACGCAGCTTCTAGACGAAATAAAAAAGAAATTGTCAAAGCCATTCTAACAGCTGATGGGATCGCGATGGACAATGTGGTGAATAATGGAGGAGCATCTCATCTCCATATAGCCTGCTCAATGAACGCACCTCATGTAATAGAGAAATTTTTAAAAAATGGTGCCAACATTAATGAGTCTCAACATTTCTTTTATGAAACGAGCGAGGGTCCAATTGTAAATTCTTGCTACGGGTTTACTCCGCTTCACATTGCTGCATTTTTTAATCATACAGAAGTCATCAGCGTTCTGCTCAGATATGGTGCAGATGTTAGAGCAGAAGATTACGAAGGACGGACTGCGCTTCACATAGCGTGTAAGGAATCTTACGTGGAAGTCGTCGATATTCTTTTAAGGTTAGTTTTCTACTTTTATTGCAATTTTTTCCACACTAATATTTGTACACGTTAAATACACATTAAATTGTATATGTTAAAGTAGATATTAATGATTTATGAACCATTCAAAAAATTTATCTAACATGCCTCCTTATGTTTTTGTCCGAACAACTAATTATAAAGATGAATGGTAACTGCCACCTAAGAATTTTACATGTGAGCTGTAAGAAGAAAAAGGCAACAACTTACGACAAGCATAATTGCAATTTAGAAAATTGATATAAAAATATGAGAAAGATTTTAATCCTAAATAAATTTTATAACGAACTTTTTATCAAAAACTTAGTGATAGACTTTTGGTAGTATATTGTCACTACCTTCTGCATAGTGACTGACGAGCAACATTACATATATGTCTCGGCGTTCACTATGCAGTTAAACCTTTTACTTGTAAGTTGTGCACACTTTTCTCAACTAACTTTTCTTGCAATAGGTTATATATAATTTTATTAAGCACATCAATTTACGCCGAAAAAAAGTCTCTTCTAAAATAAAATCGTACTTCTCGTCACTGTAATATTCAAAATAGTCATAATAGTCATAGTCATGTCGTTTGTAATTAGTAGCCCTACGAAAAAGTCGAGAAGACATATTGTACATTTTGTTACAAACGTCAACTCTTTTTTATTACAGATCACCTGAAATTGAAATTGATGCTACCACCGTTTTGGGAGAGACTCCATTGCAGATGGCCGTGCAATTAATGCTTCCAAATGTCGTCAAAACATTACTGAAACACGGTGCTCGTATTAACATACCAAATCCCGTATCATCGACTTCAGCATTTACAAACGCACTCTTTCTGAGGGATCACACATATTTCGAGATGTTGATAAGCACAGGAATCGATGCAACGAATATCGACTCGGAAGGTGTTAGCAGTTTACACAAATTAGTTTTTACAAGAATACTCTCTAAATCAATGGAGGAAAATGAAAAGAGATATCTTTTGTTTATTAAAATACTATTGGAGAGAGGCTGCGATGTGGACTGCCAAGATATGTGGGGGAAAACTCCACTTCATGTGGCTGTCACGTCTAGAAACCTGGCAGGAGTTACGTCATTACTTAAAAATGGTGCCGACATCAATGTTACTGATTGTAATGGCAAAACTCCGTTTGAGCTGTTGCTCGAATGCAGTCTTAGTCAAAACTTAACCTCACATATCTATCAATCAATCCTTCTGGTTATCACGAGGCATATTCAAAAACTGCAAACTTTTCAACTTCCCATCAGCCAGCGTAATCGAGTCTGCTACTACGAGCAAGCATTACCTGCATTAAATGACATCCATGAGAATGTGGCAGACAATCGGTATACCGATGAGTTGAAAGCAATGCAGGAGGTCCATCTAAGCAAATATTCAACGCTGTACGATATACTCAAGAAAGGAATGATTGATATGTTGGTAATTGGACGGAATGAAGTACTGCAAACGATTCTGAACTCTCAGGCTTCTTATCAACAGTTTCCGCAATTGATCGGTATTCTGAAGTTGAAGTGTAAAATAGCTCACACAAATAGGCTATTACTTGAGGATGCTGAAAAGTCACTACCATATTTAGCTAAAATGGATTTGCCGAGAGCTTGCTACAATAGTATTGCAAAATACTTAAATGCTGATGACTTAAAATGTATCAATGAAATATTTAGATCTGACCAAGACTCGTGTGATGAGTCTAACGACCATAGAATTAAGAGACTTAGATTAGAAAAGATGTAATACCTATAAAAAGATTACTTAAAACGTGTTTTAATTGATGATTATAGATCATAGATCTTATGGATCATTTATGTATTATTTGTATACATATAATATATGTTTTATACGTACTATTTGTAGTTTTGTTCCTGTCAATGTAAAAAAAATATATTTATAAAGAACTCGATAACCAATAACAGTTTTCGTGGGTATGTATACTAAGAACATTCTAGTCATCTGAAGCCTTTTATTTTTGTATGGTAAAAATGATTTTTGTAAATATTATGCGCATTCTGAGCGTTACTTGCTCTAGTTCTCAATATAATAAATCGTTTTGTGTAATTTCATGTGGTTATGGTTTATCGTTTTTACAAAAATTTGGAACTAGTAAGAGGTATTTATTCATTGAAAGTTAACCTTAAAATTATGGATATGCCTATTGCTGCGTGTAACTTTTTTTATTTATAATTTTAAGAAATATTAAGAGTTAGGTACCCTAGTGTTAACTACAATTAATTATTCTGTGCAATATGAGGTTTATTGGACTTATCGTTTTTCCAAAAACTTGGAACTACGAACTATTGAGGAGAGGCGATGCTCCGACATCCTCTTAATGAGCATGATAACTGACACACTTACCCTATACGTGAAATTTATGCATTATATTTGCCCCGTCTGACCATCCAAAATAACTTTTCACACAAATATGCATTGACATAAACTATATTTTTTCTCCGTACCTTTCGAAAATGAGTATATTTTAAGAAAACTCAGTGAGATGACTAGCTCGAGCAGCTGTGGCTACTGCCTCTCCTTAATGGAACACAAATGTTAATTGTAATTTTAGTAATAATAAATGGATTGTGAATAGATATAAATAGTTTAAATTATTATTGTTAATCCTTAATCCCACCATCAACATCTATATTTAAATTAAATAGTTCTCGTTCCGATTAATCTTTACTTATGAAATGAGTTTGTCGATCGTCATCAAGACAAATAATTATATTTATTTACACTTTTGTAAAAAATACTACAGTTAAAGGCGTATCTAGTCATTTTCAAATCTTATGCTATAAATATATGAATTTGATATTCTTTTGTCTTATAAAGAAAAAATTTTGTCATTTTAAATCGTATAGTATGGTTTTCTTTCTATTTCATCATGAAAATACAGTTCTTACTTAATTTTCACAACAAAATTGATAAATTCGTTGTGAAATAAATAAATAAATTAGGATTGTAAATAACATTATTTTATTTTACGCAAAATAATATTAATTTTACACATATTCTTCGTGAATATATATGTATAAATTAATTTTTGTGCGAAATATTACCCATAGTTTATGCTATTAACTATATGATTAAGTTGATTTTCTGTAAATTTGTGTCTTCAATTTACCAGAATACGAATTAAAATGTTATGAAATTATGTGTGATATAAATTTGACCTTAAAATACTCAATTCGCCGAATTACAGCGATAAGAAGTTCGAGCACTGGACTGAACGCGATGACTAAGGCGTAACGCATGGACCACTGCACAGCTCTCTCTCTCTCTCTCTCCCTCTCTCGCTCTCTCATTATTATTATTTTGTTTAATATAACCAACTATTATTGTTTTGTTTAATACAACTTGGTTTTTTATATAACCAAGATGGAGGGCGCCGGATTGCCTCCTGCCGGCAATCCATCCTGATATTAATTATAAATGTCATAAGAAACAGGCTAATAGTACGGTTTTTCGTGGTTTGTGCAATAATGTATATCATAAGAGCGATTTTAACAGGAAAAAAGGTGTAAAATATGTAAACAGTGTAATGGTAATTTGTGATGTACATGAAGACGTAGACATAACCCCAATTAGTGAAAACCCACGTGTATTTATAACCTATTATAAAGCAGAAATATACAAACGCGATGGAATAATTGATCAATTAAAAATAAAGAACAATAATTTAATTTTGGAATATAATATATTTAAAAAAAAGTTATGAAGGAATACTACATGAAAAGAGAGATGAGGAAGAGGAAATGGAAATAACTGTACAAGAAGAAAAAGATATAAATGCAGTAATAACAGAAAATAAACTACTTAGAGAGAGCTTAACACAACATTAAAGGATAAAAATACACTGCTACAACAATTGTTAGAAAAAGAGAGAGAAGAACCCAAAATAAATAAATAATCATATGCTGAAATAGCATCTAAAATGCATGTACAACCCAAAAATGTACCTAACATTATTTTAAAAAGGAAAGATAAAGAAGAAAAGTCAGATATGAATTCAAATGTAGTACATTATCTAACAAAGGACACAAGAATACAAGCAAAAAAAGTAAATATAAAAAAAAGATGAAATCACAATTAATTGTGTGAATGCTGAAAGTGCTAAAACAGCAGGAAGATTATTAGAAGTAAAACTTTCACACATATACAAAATTGAAAAAGAGCAACCAAAGAATCCTTTTATCAAAATAGTTGGAATAGAAAGTACGTATGAATACGATAATAAAGCTATTGAAAATGATATAAGTAATAGAAACTTTCCAAATTATGAAACAAAAAGCAAATTACTGCATACATTTTTTAACAAGAGAAATAAAATGCATTCTATCCAAATAAAAAATGAAAATTACAAAAAGACAAATTGCATTATTTAAATATGAAAACGATCCTAATTTAGCTATTGTATCAATGATAAATGAAATACAAATATTTACAAATCTGGTAGCACATACTACAGTAAAAAGAAGTAAAAACTTAAGTCAACCAAGAAAAGCTTTGATTACTAGGGGTATAATTAATTCATTGAAAACTAAAGAGAAATTATATAAACTATGGAAAAAATACAAAAAATACAAATAATGAAATACTGAAAAAGGAATTTAAAATATATGAAAAGATACTTGGCAAAGTAATCAAAGATGCGAAAATAAAGTTTGATAAAAAAAAAACTGGAATCTTGTAAACAAGATATGAAACAAACGTGGAATGTTGTAAATGAGAAACTTGACAGGAAAAATACATTATAGACAAATTACATTAAAGATCAAAATAGTAAAAAAATAAATAATCCTAAAGAAATGGCCAATTATATGAATAATAACTATAGTAAAATAGGAGAAAAACTAAGACAAAATATTAGTACGCCTAAAAATGGAAAAATAGAACTACCTCCTATGAATTCTAAAACCATTTTCTTAAAACCTACAAGCTCTTTTGAAATAAATAAAATAATACATAACATGAAGTATAAATCTGTAGGGGTAGACAACATCAGTACTAAGGTGCTTAAAACTATATCGGATAATAATTATATCTGATCCACTAGCACATATTTTTACTCTGTGCATTGAACAATCTATTTGGCCTGATGTGCTTAAAAAAGCTGATGTTGTGATAGATACATAAATAGAGTTGAAAGTTATAAATACTTAGGGATAAGTTTTGATTATAATGTTAAGTGGAATAAACATATAGATAGCATAATAAAAAGAACCAAATATCTTTCTTTCATTTTCTACAAAATGGCAAAGATTATGCAAACCAAGACTTTATTGATCATATATTATGCTCTTTTTAATAGTATTATTAATTATGGGATAATAGCTTGGGGTGGAATAGAATACTAAAAATAATATACAAAAATACTTTTGCGATAGATGGTCGCCCTTTAAATATAGAACCACTATTTACTTATGAATCACTTAATTATCACTATGAGGAATTAAAAAATATATATCAGAGACAAGAAAGTAATACAAGGAAAAAAAGTATACAAATTCCTAAATTTACTGAAACTATAAGCAATAAAAATAGTTACTTACACTCTAAACTCTAAAGAGTAAAAGTTGCCGCTAAATTGTAGAAATATAGTAGTTTACTCCACGTCTAAAGCGTGAAACGTTAATTTTCTACTTTGTCTGAGAGAAAGTTCATAGTTTCCTCTTATAAGAGAGTAAATTAGTTTGTTTACTCTAATATAAAGAGTAAATTTTCAATTTTCTACTTTACAAGCATAGAGTTTTGAGTCGACTAATATTTTACGCTTTACTATGGCATAAAATTATAAATTCATACTTTACTATAGTAGAAAAATGTAGTTTATACTTTAAAAAGAGTAAATTAATAAATTTAATCTTTCCCAGAGAATGGAATTTAATGTTTTCACTTTAGAACGGTATAGTAGATATCAAACAATGATTTACTCTTTTACGGAGTGTCATCTTTAAAATGTATACTCTTTAAATAAGTTATAAAAATAATAATTTCTATAATTTTTTTCTTAACCCAAGATCAGCACAAATCTGTATAGTTTTTATTTTTGCTTGATTCAAAATTTCTTTTGCGCGGTTCCCGGTTATATTGTGTGTATAAAGATATACAATGTTAACTCTTAACCAACAGAAATTATATTGGACGCGTCAGTCGCATGTAACGGCTGTACCTATAAGTGAGGTTATAATCACATGCGTGTACCTGGTTCATTCTCTGGGAAAGATTAAATTTATTAATTTACTCTTTTTAAAGTATAAACTACATTTTTCTACTATAGTAAAGTATGAATTTATAATTTTACCCCTTAGTAAAGCGTAAAATATTAGTCGACTCAAAACTCTACGCTTGTAAAGTAGAAAATTGAAAATTCACTCTTTATATTAGAGTAAACAAACTAATTTACTCTCTTATAAGAGTAAACTATGAACTTTCACTCAGATAAAGTAGAAAATTAACGTTTCACGCTTTACACATGGAGTAAATACTATATTTCTACAATTCAGCGGCAACTTTTACTCTTTAGAGTTTAGAGTGTAAGAATGTTCAATAATTTACCTAATGATCTAAAGAATTTAGAAAGTAGTAAAATTACAATTAAGAAAAAGCTTAAAAACTGGGTTGTCAAAAATATTTAATTATGTTATTTTAATTTTAATTGAAAGTTTATACTGTCTGTTAAGAGGAGGCCGGAGCTACCCCCCTCCTCAATAGTTTGTAGTTCCAAGTTCATAGAAAAACTATAAGTCAAATAAGCCTCATATTGCACAGAACGGTTCATCGTACCAAGCACTATGGCGCTCAGCTCCTGGTATTACTCAAAATGATAAATAAAAAAAGTTACATGCAGAAATAGGCATGTTCAAGAATTTGAGGTTAATTTTCAATGCGTGAATGTCGGTTACTAGTTCCAGCTTTGTGCAAAAACGACTAATCGTATCCACTTGAAATTGCATAGGGTTATTTATTACATTGAGAACTATGGCGCTCAAGTCCAAGTTTTCATTTTTATAATCAATAGAAAAAGATATCATCAAATCAAAAAACACGTTTTTAGCTCCGACCTCCCCTTAATATTAATTGTAAGTACTACTATTAGTCTGTTCTCTCAAGAATATAAGACAAATATGTGACAGGTTATTTTAGTATTTAAGTTAGTTAGTAAGTTTTCCTATGTACCAACCCTACGCTCAGGTATTTCATATACCTATGTAGGTTTACGTTGCAAACGACTATATTAATAAAATAAAATAAAATAAATAAAATATTATTTTAATTTCCGCATTCAGCCTTGCTTTGGGAAATTTTATCACACATTTTTATGTTAATATTATATACGATATGCCAAAAACTATGTTAAAACTGTATATCAATCAATCAATCAATCACTCTCTCCCCCTCAAATAAACAAAGCAACGAGTGGTGGGGGGAGTCAAAATCGGCTTTGATTATCTACTACTTCCACGTTAAGTGGGGTACTCCACGGTAAGCGTTTCCCTTTCTCGAAACATAAAGCAAGCCCGGGCAGGTCAACGCTTGCTAAGCTTTTATTGCCGATCGTAGGAAGTGAATCTCCCAGGATCGGCTATAGGAAATGAGAATTTGGAACTTGTCCCTAAGTTGCAGTAAATGACCCTCCCCACCTCCTCAACCCAGGCTTATTACAGGTAAACAAATGAGGCGGTCTTCGGAACTTTACCCAAGTAATTTTTCTATCTCCCCGAAGGGTCCTAGGGCCGCATGGACTTTAGTAGGAACCGGGCTCTCAATAATGCATGTGCAATGTGCAGACGCCATTTCACAACTAGTAACTGAGTGCATACCTTGACAGGCGATATACAGTGTCTAGGATCTACTGTGCAGCAAGTCAACAACTTCAACATTTGCAAAAACAGAGCCGTCAAAGTATTTGTAAGTATAACATAAGTAATAATAATAAACATAAGTAAATAAAATAAATAATTAGAAATAGCATAGGTAAAGAAAAAATTCAAATATTACATTGACACCAAACCTGATGAGGTTCATTCATTCAAGTACAAAAATTTTTAATAATTAAGTATTCCGTACATATACCAGTGAACTTTCAACATATAAATAAAAAATAAGGTGCTGCAATAAAGTTATATATTTAAAGACTCATCTGGTAAAGTATTTAAGGCAATTCAAATAGCCTCGTTGTCAAATAATACAGTATTACATTACGGATAGTAATAATAAAGTGCGATCAATTAAGGGTAGAAAATTCGTTTAGTGTGATTAATTAATCGTGATTTGAAGGTACGAGAAAGAAAATATTTTACAAATAATAGTTATCATTAGTTTATAAATCTAAAAACATCAATTGTAATTCAAATTTAATAGTAATTAATAGTGTGAAATAAAATTGTATAATACTTATCCATAAAATTTTCAATTTATTGGAGAGCTTATTTTTTAAGATAACTTGTATTCTTTTATTATTTGAAAAAAGTGTTTTATTAGTTTCAAAATTGTCATTTTTAAAACTTATTTAACTTTTGAACATCTTTCGCCATCCTTATGTGAATTTTTTCAATAGTTAAGAATATTATTAGCATGAATTTGCTCAAATTTTAAGAGCTTAGATTTATTATTTTTTGAGAAATAATTATAGTATACAAAAAAACTATTTTCTATAGTATTTGATAATAGGAATAAAATTGTTCTAATCTTTTTAAACTTTTATATATAAATAGCATTTGATTGATAAGTTTTGAACATGCTTGAGTTTTTCTATTTTTCAAATATTTTTTTAATATTTATAATTAAAGATAATGGTGATGAGTTATGTATGACATCCCATTATGTGGGTAATTTTAAACACTGTCAAGATATCATTTTTCTTATTAGAATATTCAATAGGTATCGAATAAATTAATATTTGTTTTAAATTTGTTTATGTATTTGGAATTTTTTTATGTATTACAAATATCGAGGATATACTCATATATAGATGCATGCAATCAGATAAATAATTACATAGTGATAATATATATAATTATATATGATAAGAGAGAAAATTCGCACCTGAATGTTGCGTAACACATTCAGAAACTTTAACTAGAACTTTGCTACGAATACATTTAGTTACAAAATAAGTAAAAATGAATCATACAAAAGTAGGAATAGAATATTGGACGAGATTTATGAGGAGAGGGGCGCTGATAAAATTCAACGCGTCTATTATCACGTTCCGTTGCCGAAACGAGACATAATTAAGGCAGCTGGACTCTTTAAGAGAGCACAGTAAATCTTTCACGACAATAATCTCAATATTGTGTTAGAATAATCAGATCTTGATACATGAAAAAAACTATGATTAGATAAATCATTAACAGTCAAAATTCAGCAATTTAGCCTTTAGATCTGAGTGGGAAGTAATGAGTAAGAGTACAAAGGGGATAATCTTAATTTTTAAAAAGATTTCTGAAATATTATGAAAAAAATATTTAAAATCAGTCCAACAAACAAAATAATTTGTTGCAGTTTGTTAAAAATTAACATCTGTTAACCCATTAACAACCAAGACCCCAAATTTTCAACATCTTTTTCAAGGCTTTTTTCAACTAAAAAAAGGTTTGAAAAAATTTGAAAAGGATTATATCCGACGTATTTTGAGCTAATCTTTCGAATGATCGATCATACCGATTTTTTGCTAAAATACTCCTGCAAAAAAATATGGCGTGTTTGTCACGAACAAAGTTAAAAAATTTGTAAATTTTCAACTTTATGAATTTTTTTCATAAGGAAAATGCAATGACAATAATTCAAAATACTGCAAAAAAGTGCAATCAATGTTCAAATATTATGGGAAAATTTTTTCATGATTCTAAAATATTTTTAAAATTCTAAATTTTTTATGTAATAGTTGAAAGTTTCTAAATTTTTTCACTTTTTTCGTGAAAAACAAGCCATATTTTTTTGCAGGAGTATTTTAGCAAAAAATCGGTATGATCATTCAAAGAACAGGTCAAAATACGCCAATTCAACACCTTCTTTTTAGTTGTAAAAGAGCCCTCTAAGAAGTTGTCTGAAAAATTACTTATTAAATTTTGAGTGTTTGGGATTTTGCGAAATATGGCCATTTTGAAGAGGTAAAAAATATTTTAGAATCATGAAAAAAATTTTCCCGTAATATGTGAGCATCGATTGCACTTTTTTGCAGTATTTTGAATTATTGTCATTGCATTTTCCTTATGAATAAAATTCATAAAGTTGAAAATTTCCTAATTTTTTAACTTTTTTTCGTGAAAAACACGTCATATTTTTTGGCAGGAGTATTTTAATAAAAAATCGGTATCAACATTCAAAACAACAGCTCAAAATACGTAGGATATCTTTTTCAAATTTTTTCAAACCTTTTTTTTAGTTGAAAAAAAGCCTTGAAAGATTCGGGATCTTGGTCGTTAATGGGATAATATAAAAACAGTAAAAAGGGGCTTTTCGATAATGTAAAAAATCTTTGTTGTATTCGAATTACTGCTTATTAGTGCATGACACTGTAAACATTATAAAGTTGTAAATATTCGCGAGCATTACAATTACAATATTCTACAGGTATAATGGAAAAATCACTGGAAAAACGGATCAAACTTAAATAAACTTAAACCTTTAAAATCGGACTTTTTAAAAAGTATCTGACGTTAAAATCCGAACAATAAGATTAAATACTTCTTGCATAAGGTTACGAATAGAACCAATAGTTTATTATACTAATACATTACGGTTATGATATAATAGTATTTTTTGACACTGGTGGATATGTTGACTTTTTAGCGCATGACACATTTTTCCCATCTTTTACCCACCAGGGTTGAACAATATTTTATTCCACGAGAGTCTAAAACTCATGTCAAACTTACGATAAGGTGTAAATATATTAAGAAATATTTTATGTAAATGCATAGTATTATTGCATATATAAAACGTGGTATTGTTCGAAATCACATTATTACAGTCGCGTCGTTAATACAAAAAAGGAGGTTATGACGGTAAATAAATAAATGAAAAAAGGAATCATGTCAATTCCCTATTGAATATCACGATAGAATAAATATTAATAGAAATAATTAAGGGGATCTGTGTAGAGTAGGAAAAAATCCTACCTAATCTATCTTTTCCAACTACTAGCTTTTAAAAATTGTTTAAAATAATTGCAATTCGGCAAATAAATCGTATCAAACTTAACATCGTCAAAATAATATTTATTCTTCTAATTTTTCAGATTGGACAAAAAAATTGTATTAAAAACTATTATCCAGTTTTTAACTTGATTATTCCGCTGAATAATGGCCGATACAGAAGAAAATACGTACTCCAATGACATTGATTATAGAAGATTATGTCAAGTATATTTTGCGCTCAGATGCCAAAACCCAGAGGCCATTGTACAACTTATTCGAGCCGGGTTTCCTATTAATTACTCAATACCACAATGCAGTCCAGCAGCTCAACATAGCCCCGATCTAGTTGGTCGTACAGCATTGCATTTTGCAGTTAATTGTTATAAAATGTTTGGCGTTAACTTACTATTAGATTACGGTGCAGATTTCACAGTCAAAGATGCGAATGGCTTTACGGCACTACACCAGTTTGTCGAACTAACATTAAAATGCTTAAAACGCAAGGGAGTAATGTTACAGGGGCTGATTGCTAATCTTATATTATCATCGCACGTTGATAAAAAGATAACAACCAATCCCGTCAA
>UELU01035916.1:0-14593 GCA_900490025.1 Megastigmus dorsalis
ATATATATATATATATATATGCGTATGTGAGTGATTCTTAGATTCTTAAAAAATTGTATACAGCGGCTGGGTTTTTGCGAAATGAAAGTTGTGTCAATTATATAATAAACGAATACCCCACAACCCCTGACCCTAATGATTTTCGCCAGCGGCGCCCGCTTCTATTTCCGGTAAATATTGTGATGCGCACCAGAACATCCCAGGAAATGACAATCCATCTATTTTTTTTCTGGGATCTCCCAAAGACGTATTTGTCCCAGACAGTAACAATGTATACTAAAAATCGTCCCAGAAATACCAGAACTTGACTATTTATATCGGGTGTTAAAGGGAAGTAGGACAGGCCCTACGGCATTGGATAGAGCTGAAAATTCTAAGGGAAAAATCCTATTGCAACTTTTCGATCCGATCAATATTCATTGAGTAATCATCGATTGAAAATTAGCCGAGCGGGCCAATCAGGAGAGAGCCAAGCAGAGATACTCGGTAGGCGGCCCCACTCCACTAGCCTGGCGCTTCACCTCCTGCTATGGCTCTCTCCTGATTGGCCCGCTCGGCTAATTATCAATCGATGATTGCTCAATGAATATTGATCGGATCGAAAAGTTGCAATAGGATTTTTCCCTTAGAATTTTCCGCTCTATCCAATGCCGTACAGCCTATCCTACTTCCCATAAACATCCTGTATACATATCTGGGTGATTCCATGTCAAGTGGGAGGACAAAAAATTTAAATTTGTTCAAATTTTTCACACTCGTTGAGAATCATAAAAAAGCCTAGAAACCAAATTTGAGTGAAAGAGACCCAAGCGTTCCGGAGATATTGCACCATGAAAAATGAAAAAAATTCTAATTTTTTACAAAAAAAGCCATATTTATGGCTCAGTTACTCAAAAACTAGAAATTTTTTGTACATAAAATTTGTCCGGAATATCGCAAGCGAGGAGAGGGAGTGGGTTTTGAAATTAAAATGGTTACTTCGAATTAATGAAGAACTTAAATATATTCAGTAACAAAACATTAGTTGAGTTCCTCGGAGAATGTCGCCTGATTGAAGAATTGATGGAGCTCGGCGTTCGCGCCTCTGAAAGTAGTCGCATTGTCAGAAAAGATAGTTGAACAAAGACTCTACGGGCGATTAAGTGCGATAGTGCAGCGAGAAATGCGCTCATTGTTAAGTCGGAAACGACTTTAATGTGAATAGCTCGACCTACGAGACAAACAAATATGGTGAAATATCCCTTGTAGGACCTGACGCCTCGCCCTTTCGAGAATAAGACTGGAAATGGTCCTGTGTAGTCCAATCCGACGGTACTGAACGGACGCCCCGGAGTCAAGCACTCGGCGGGGAACAGAGATATCTGTTGTTGAACGGGAGTTGCAGGATGCCGAATGCACGTAACGCATTGCCGGAAAATCCCCGAGATAAGTCGATTTCCTCGGATTATCCAGCTGGAGCGAAGCAGGACGCTTTTCATCAGACCGATGCCGCCAAGAAGCGTGAGCTGATCTACCTCCTAACAAACGTTTCACGACCAAAGATCGTCCGGGCAGAACGATCGGGTGACGTTCATTGTAAGGCAGCGAGGCGTTGTGCAGTCTCCCTCCGACTCGCAGGATACCTCGGTTATCCAGTATTGGTTAGAGCCGACTGAGAGCGCTCAGACGTGGTACAGTTTTACCTGCTGCAATAAGGTTAATTTCAGTTGAGTAATGAGTAGATTGTAAAAGAAAAAAAAGTTTGATTTTTGACTCAGAAATCTCTCGCACAGATAGCGGCCCACGGCGGTCGGTACTTCACCGCCATTGCAAGACGTACGCTATTATCCGGAGGATTTTTGAAAAATTCTAGTGCTTTTCCAGCAACGTCAGCACGTCGTCGCAGTTAGACGGAATGTGCGCTTAATGATCCGGTCAGAATCCAACCGAAGGCGGTGTTCTGAGCTATCAGCGCATCCTTTTTCCCACGCACGAGTCCTTCGCGCAAAATAATTACGTACAAATCAGCGCCTAAAATCAAGTCGATCTTTCCGGGCGTGTGATAATACGGATCGGCTAAAGGGAGATCCTGAATCTTTACCAATATTTACCAACGGTAACAGGCCAGTAAGCTCAGACACTCGAATGCACTGTCAATGCGTGAGCGAAGAGTGATTGGAAGTTCACCTTTTGCTCTCGACGTCGAATGACCGCCGACAGCGAAAATCTCGATGGAAACGGCGCGGCATTTGCTTGAAAGTTCCGCAGCTAAACGCTCGGAAATAAGCGAGCGTTGTGCTCCCGGGTCGATGTGTGCCCGAGAGGAAAGCGAATTGCCACAACGATCGCGCACGAGGATCACAACGGTAGCCAACAAAGCAGATTTTTGCAATGACGCTAAGTGCGTCGTGAACGATGCGGTAGAAACGGCGTTCGCGTGAGGATCGCTATCTCGAATCTCGTCGGCTGAAGTAGGAGCCGTTTGAGAATTTTCCTGTACATCAAAATGCAACATCGTATGATACAGCTGCCTGCATACGATACAACGGTTCGGTGATTTGCACGACTGAGCGGTATGCGTTTTTCGAAGATAATTAATGCAAGAATTGGTCTTTTTGCTATACGAATAACGCTCGTGCGGGCTTATTGCCTGGAATTGATCGCACGAATTAATCCAGTGCTTACCCTGGCATAACGTGCAAATTGGAGAAACTGCATTGGGTTTGGATTTTGAATCCGACACTCCGGCTGAATGCGCGGAGGCAGCTTACTATTTTTTCGATTTTTGTTTCAGGGATTGCGTGGATGAACCGCCCACCGTACGCGAATCCGCTTGATGCTGCGCTGAACCGAGAGAATCGATACGCTGTTGCAAAAAGGAGAGAAGATCTGCGTAGGTGTAGAATCGTTCTTTACCTTCTTGCAAAATTTCCCACGTTTCACGCATGTGAGTGTCAAGTTTTCGCGAAATGCAATAAACGAACCAGTTGTCGTATTGATCAACTTCACAGCCGAGCCTTTCAAGTCCGCGAAATGGAACGACAACTGCATCGAGTAATTCCTCGAGATCTTGCAGATTCTTGGAGCGAACTGACGGTAGATGAACTAACGCGTCGAGATGATTAGCTGGCCGCTTGCGCGAATTGTCGTAACGAGTCGCAAGAATATCCCAAGCGACCTTGAAGTTTTCCGCGGTGACTTCCTAATACACCCTTTTATTTTCAATAAACGAGGAGAACCGTTATTTGAATGACTTCCACTCACTCTGTTTGCCGTTGAATACAGGAAGCGAAACGCGTGGTACCTTAATGTGGTCCGAGATCGAAGCGCGTACCATATCGCGTGGAGTCGGTGATATACGTGTTCTCGAAAATTTTAAAATACTGGTTCGTAAAATATTCATGATCTTTTTTCTCCGTTTCGTACTGGAGCAGAGATTCATGGCGCTTGAACAAATCATTATAATATCGCTAGAGTATAGATTTGACACGCGACGCGAGATAAGTAATGGTGATCGTTTCCGAGATTTCTTCTCCTTCGTATTTTTGAGGAAATTTACAATATACGTCACAGTGCGGACCTGCACAAAAGTCACGCGAGACTTGGAGCGAGCGCTTTGTTGATCGAATTTACTGACACGAAAATTCCGAGAATACTAGGCAATGCGTACTGAATTTTTAACTAAATTCGCGCGAGAAGCTATTTTCGAAACGATATTCGAAATTGAAATGTACGCAGAATTTCTGCCTGAATTCGTGTAAATAGTACATAATTTTTCGAACAATAATCAAATTTGCTATATGCGCCAAATTTTTGATTGAATTTGCGCTAGACAGTTTTGTCATTAATTACCTGCTCGTCGGGAGTTGCGACTCGTACCTGGAGTTCGATGCCGATACCTGAAGACTAGAGCTTGACTGAAGCCTGGTTTAGCGCTGAAGATGGCCCATAAAGCATGCAGGCGAGACGGGAAGGCGGAGCTGCTTGAAGTCACTGGGTGATGATCGGCTGCCTCCTGGGTGAGAGATGAAGTTGAGCTCCAGGGCAGGTAGATGAATGTTGAAGCGTCGCTCCTCCTCCTGGTGTCCTGAGAACGAAGGAAATTCCGGACGAACGACGATGACACAAAAATTAAACCATGCTCTGTTACCAGAAATATGTCCGGAATATCGCAAGCGAGGAGAGGGAGCGGGTTTTGAAATTAAAATGGTTACTTCGAATTAATGAAGAACTTAAATATATTCAGTAACAAAAAATATAAAAAAGAGAGCACATTTTAATTCGTTGAATAAACCAAAAATTACACGTTTTGTGCGTAATACGCGCGTGACGAATTCGCGTAACAAAGATGCGCAAAGAAGAGAATTCGAGTTACATTGTCTCTCTCGGAGCCGTCGTGACCCGAGGTGGAGCGGTGCGCCGCAGAGAAAACGGAAGCAGCGTGTTCGTGGGAGCTGCGATAGCTGAGTTGTTTTCTGCGCGATTTTCGTGGCCTAAGCAAGTCAACGAGAGGAAGGCGCGAGACAAGAGAATCCCGAAAATTGGGAGAGGACTAGCGTGACCCGCAAAGGGGGTGCGCACTTAGCACGCACCGATAATGAGAATCGGTACGTCGCGCATATGGCGTGATGCGACGAAGTCGCGCTCGGCCGCTGTGCGGCTGAGGAATTTACCTCCCCTTTTCCTCGCGCGAGGTGAGAACGCTCGAAAAATCAAAGCAAATACCGGGACAGTGAAATATATAGTATTTCATTGAACAACATTATATGAGGAAAAGTTTATAAATAATGGGTAGAATACATTAAAATAGTCTATTTATAATTTGCTCATATTTTGGATATTAAACCATTTAAGCGTTAATCCAAACTTTGGGATCTTTGTTACGACATGATTAAAATTGTTGGTTCGATGCTTAAAATATTCTTTGAACCAATATCTATCCATGGAAATTCTAATGGTTATGGGATAAGCATTAATAAGAAAGTTGCAGCAATTTATAGAAATATGTAACATCTAAATAATAAAAATAATTACTCGCCGTGTAATGGGTCGACTTCTCGAGTAGCATATTATGAAGCAGTGGTAAGACAACTACATAAAGAAAACAAATAGATATTTAAATGAAATTAAATGTATTTGGTAGTTGTCCTTACATCTGACTCTGAGCGCAATGCTAATTTGTGCTGTCTTTTTTAGCTGCTTATATAGTGTGGTGTCTGCTGATGTTGGGTTTTCTTCTCTTCTAGTTTCTTCGATATTCCTTCGATACTCCCACGCTTTCTAGTACCCAAAATGGAAAATTTACAGGCAATAAACGATATCAGATGGTAATCAACCATAGAAAATTAAGTGCAAAAACTTTAGGCGTTCAATTTCCTTTACCCAATATTAATGATATTTTGGATCAATTAGGAAGATAGAAATATTTTTCAGTTTTTGATTTTGCTGCAGGATATCATCAATTGGAAATCGATGAGAGAGATAGACATAAAACGGCATTTGTAACCAGTGGAGGTTTATATCATTTTAAAGTGGCAAGCCACTGTTAAACTCATGTAGGAAAAGAGGATTCTCATCCCTGCAAGGATTTGCCAGTATTATTGGCAACAAGACTGGAAAAGTGATTGACATCTCAATCAAAAACAGCTTCTGCAGGGTTTGCTCGCTATGGAAAGGAAAAAAAGAGACAGCAGAATACCATGGATGGTTTGAAGTGCACGAACCCCTTTGCTCTGCTAACCATGAAGGTAGTGCTGTTAAGATGGAGGTGGATGGTGTGCTCGGGATGTGCCAACGCTCAGTGGAAAAGTATAATGTGAACTACCAGTATTATATTGGTGACGGAGACTCAAAGGTGTTCAGTTCAGTGTCTCAAGCGAAGCCTTATGGAGATGAACTTCTGATTGAAAACAGATAATGTACCGCTCATGTACAGAAGAGGATGGGCACCCGGCTTAGGAATTTGAAGAAGGCACTGTCAGAACAGAAGCTGTCAGATGAAAAAACCATAGGAGGAAAAGGACGTTTAACATCAAAAGTGATTGACCAGCTGACCAGATATTATGGTAATGCGATAAGAGCCCATAGTGATTCAGTGCAAGAGATGTCAAATACAATTTGGGCCATGAATCCCATAAGATATCAACTGATGAAAAGCCACAACATCATTTGTGTCCTGAAAGACATCAAAGTTGGTGCAAGTGGCAAAAAGAAAAGGCTCGAGGACATGTGAAAAAATTCAAACATACCAGCAGCATTCCACCTGCAATTATGGAGACATTGAAATCAGTGTACGAAGATCTCAGCAAAACAGTGCTGTTGACAAGATGTCTTGGACGTTGCACACAAAACAACAATGAGAGTTTTAACAACTCTGTGTGGAAACTCGTTCCCAAGACATCATTCAGTGGTTTATCTGTTTTGAAAATTGGTGTGAACATGACTGTGACCAACTTCAACGATGGACTTAGTGGCTTTCTCAAAATCATGGAAAGTTTTGACATTCAACCAGGACAATCTGCCGTTGAATGGGCAAGGACTGGTGATGAGAAGCGACTGTTTCATGGGGAGAGAAGGACCCTTTCTAGTACATTGGAGTCTCGAAGGGCAAGAAGAAATGAAAGACATCAATTAGAAGACTCTTATGGAGCAGGCGCATATTAAATTATGTATGTACATAAAATATTTATTTTAATTTTTAATTAGCCATTTTTCCAAATTTAACCCTTTTACAAATATATGCAATAAAACTGTTTTATTTTAATTTTTAATAAATATTATTAGTAAAGCTGAAATTTTATGCAAAAATCTTTTTTAATTATTAAAACTTTTTATGCGTAAAGATTTTTTCAATAATCTTTTTAATAATTTTTTCAATAATTTCTTATAATTTTTACTGATTACTAATCTTTTGAAAAATTTAATGTATATATTATTGTTAACTTTTTAGTTTAGTTTTATTCTAATAATACTTAATGTTTTAGGTTATCAGCTTAATTTATATGCACTTTTGAACAAGTACTGTAACGAAAGATGCACACTTTAGTTACTCGAACAAAAAGATGAGTATTGTTCACTCGAACATTTGTCACAAATAATATTATTTTATTTCTGATATTATTAATTGCTTTTGTGATTTTTAGGTGCAGTTCTGGCAGTAACTGATCATTCTGCCAGACGTAAGGACTAAACATGATGTGGATGTTACATCAAAACTTTTTAAGATAAGTAACTTGGCCAGATAAGTATTTTCAATATTTACAAATTTGCCATAAATAATGTTATTTTATTTATCATATGTTTAATTGCTTTTATGATTTTTAGGTAAGGATCAGGCAGTAGATGATCAATCTGACTCACGCTAAGACCAAACTTGATGTGGATGTTACATCGAAACTATTAGAGATGGTCAGGACATGGCCAGATAAGTATTTTTAACATTTTATATCCTTTATTGTTAACAAAACTTTGGATTGATATTACTCCTAATATGTTTTCTCGTGATTTTAGGGTATTGGCCGTAGGGTTTTTCAGTGAGTTTTCATTCGAATCACTTGAAATTTTGTATAGTTCATGGAAATGTGGTTTACATTAAGATAAGTATATTAGAATATGTAAAAAGGTAATATAATTTTTTTTAATTATATTATGTAAAATAATGTTCAAAAATAATCAAATAACATGTAAATATGTCAAAAAAAAATAAAAATTTTTAATTTTACAGAAGTTTAGTACACTTAACTTAATGTATACTATATTTCAAAAAACTCCACAAAATGTCATTTGGATAAAAAACTCATTAAAAATCCTTACGTTGAAGGAGCTTTTGGACTTAAATGAGTACGAGTGGAATGCGGAAGGATATCCAGCTGAGAGTTGATGATAACATCTACATGGGCTTAAATGATCATAATTTGTATTGTCTTTTGGGTAAAAAATTTCCTAATTTATAATATTAATATCTGTAAAATTACAAAATATTAATAATTAATGTATTTTTACAGGATTAACAGTGGCTTGCTCCCTGAATGGAGGAAGTTTCGGCTTGCGCACAATACCTGCGACGTTTTCTCGTGCAATTTCATTATCACTTGCAGGTTTACTAAATACATAACTTCTCTGTTTCGTCGATGATATAATCGTTTATTCATGAGCCTTGGACGAAGACATTAAATGATTAGAAAATTTATTTTTAAGATTACGCAAAGGAATACTGAAATTAGAACAGAAAAATTGCGAGTTTTTCAAATTCTAAGTCGCGTATTTAGGTCATTTAATAAGTGCGCAAGAAGTGAAACCGGACCCGCGAAAATTGGAAGCTATAAAGGATTATCCGAGACCCAGAAACCAAAAAAATATCAAGCAATTTTTAGGATTAGTTGGGTATTATAGAAGATTCATTCATCAATTTTCTAAAATTGCTAAGCCATAGACAGATTTATTAAAACAAGACGTGGAATATACAGACAAAACACAAGAGTCCTTTGATACACTACGCAATAAATTATGCGAGAAGCCAATATTAATTTTACCAAATTTCGAACAAAGCTTCAATTTAACGACCGACGCATCGGGATATGCTGTCGGAGGAATTCTTTTGCAAGGAAAAATCGTAAGTGACTAGCCAATGGCCTACGTTTCAAGAGTGTTAACAGTGTAACGGGCACGCCAGCTGCGCTTAGCGTCTTTACTCACGATTTTGCTTGAAAAATCGAGTTTATAATTTTATTTGTCGTGTCATTCGCGGTTCTTTTTCTCTTTTTTACTCTTATCACTCTAGGTGGCGATTATGCGTCCGTACAATCGCCACCTGTCGCAAGTGCAAGCTGGTTATTTTCCGCTTATTGCTCGGGTTCACGATTTCCACGCAATGGTCAAACGCTAGACGAGCTTAAGGGTTATTAGTGCAAATAAATAATGAAAACCCCTTTATTAGAAAGTAAAAAAAAAAGAATTTATTCAAGTAAAAGGTGGGAGGCGGGAAAGCCGTCAGGTACAGTACCTCTCAGGCAGGCCCAAGGAAGAGGTATCGGAGCGTGAATGTGCTTGCGCTTGCAGCACAGCGCCTTTTATACCCCGAGCTGAGAGAAAGGATTATGCCCTCTGCTAAGAGTTTTACCTCCTCCGCTACTACTACATTGGTAGTGCAACGCACTGGCCAAGACTCGGGCGGGCTCGCCGACGCTCGAGCTCTCCGACATATACGTATATACATAATTACGCACGCCTTGCGCTCGCAGCGCTTTTTACAAAAAAAATAACTAAATAATTTTATTTACAATGATTAAAAAATATGGGCTGGGCGTTACAATAGACCTGGAAAAGCGCTCGAATACATTCAATAAAGAAGGACTGTTGTTAGTCTAGTTTACTGTATTAAACATTTCAGACCATATCTTTTCGAAAGGTGATTATATCTGATAACCGATCATAGGCCATTTGTTTGGTTACAAACGCAGAGGATCCAAACTCATGCGCAACGCGTTGGCGACTGCTGCTAACGAAATATGACTTCGACATCATATACAGACCGGGATGTTTAAATGTGGTCGACGCTCTATCTAGAAACCGAGTGGATAGGGTATCATTGATCACGGAACTGGCAGACGTAAGTGAAGATGCCAAATCATAACGGGGACCCGGCAAGTCATGAATTAGACGCAGATATGACTACACGAGAGCGATCGAGATACTACGCTAGCAGAAGATATAAAAAAGTCATAAAAGCGTTACTGCATCGCAAGCACCAAAGCAACGCTAAAGGAGAAAGTCATAAATCACCCCAACCCATTATGAAGGTGTCCACTAACCCGACCCAGGACCACGTGGAAGTACTAGAAAGCATTCAAGAGGCAGATACAGAAATAAAAAAGGGATGACCAGCAGGAACATAAAAATACGAATGAAGGAGAAATTTTCGATGAGGCTCCTTCCCACGAAAAAAACTAGAAACAAAGAAAATTCGCTCTGCGATTCCCAAACTTTATCGAGAGAAAACATTCTGAAGGAGAAGAAACGCTAAACGAACCAGCTCCACAAGGGGATACAGAAGAAAACGAAAACGCTCTTAATACAACTCCAATAGTAACAAGGGAAAAATTGTTTATGCGTAAGGACAATTACTTGTACTTCATCACGACTATTAAAGAGACATAAAATGACGTAACAATGCAATTAAAATTGCAAAATAAATTTCCACGATATAGAGGCGTAGAAGTTGGCGTTCCAAAAATTACTAAAATCAATTCAAAATTACGCACAGCATTGCCACTCCGAACAGAATCATTTATTTGGCTATCACTAATAAATAAAAATCAAGACCAGCTGAGCAACAATTTAAAAGAACATTTAAAAACACTAAATATCCAATCAATTAGCATAGCCAAAACTGATATTATAAAAAATATGAAATGGGTGGAAGTCCTTAGAAAAATAAAGAAAGCATTCACCGAAATAGAAACAGAATTAATAATATGCCTGGGTTTAATTCGGTATCCAGTAGAAGAGAGAGAGACAGATAATAATAAAAGAAGCTCATTGCTCTGCAGTATGGGGGCATCGCGGAGTAACAAAAACATATAAACAAATTAAACAAAACTACAACTGTGAAAAATTGAAAGATGATATGCAAAGTTTCATTAGGAAATGCTTAGATTGCCAATTAAAGAAATTAGTGAGAGTTAAGATGCGCACCCCCATGATTATAATTAACACCGGATCACATGCAATGGAATGTATCAGTATGTATATAGTGGGACCTTTACCCAAAACCACAAAAGGGAATGAATACATATTAAAGTTTCAGGACCACTATTAATAACAACTACTGCTGTAGACATTGCAAATGGACTAGTTAAAAAGGTCATAAGTATTTTCAGAGCACCACCATTACGTCCGGAAGGGACGTAAATAATTATTATTAAATTATATATAGATATATAATTTATGTGGTTACGGTTACCATCTCAATTGGATAGCTTTAGTATCCAATTGTTTATCGTGAGGTTGGGTTAGAATTTTGAGTCAGAGTCTTATAGTTTAAACGTTAATCGTTTATTAATAAATACCGAAGAGAGATCGCGTATAGTTGACGTGTCTACTCGAGGGACTCGAGTGACTGTGATCGGCTCAATCGGCCCGATCTGTCTCTGATTGAAGCTTAAAATGGACTGATTAATGTCTCTCAGGATCAGGCAGGATACTTCGGTTCCTGCCGAAAATCCAGAAAGGTAGTAAAAGATAAGTGTGTCAGGAGTGTGTCGAGTAATGACAGGTCAGCGCGTGAAGCAATCAGCTGCGCTTAGTAGCTGAGCGGAACACCTGACTCGCGACAAATATGGTATTTAAGTGTGTGTGGTCGACCTTTGAATAATGTGATCTCTGTGCTTTTGCGTATTGCTAACGCTAAAGAGATGTTTCGACAGAAGTCGATATGTGGAATGATATGGAGAAGTATGAATATACGTTTCGGGACGTAACACCACGCGTAAATTTAACAGATCAAGGCACCAATTTCAAGAGTAAATTAATGAGAGGAGAATTAAACAAATAAATACCACTGTTTTCCACCCTCAAACGAACGGGTCCTTAGAACGATCGCATTCAAGTCTAATGGAAATCTTAAAATTTTGTGTGCAAGAAAATAGGTAGGCTGAGACGATTATTTAGAGCTGGCAACTTTTAACTTTAACACAAGTGTGAGCGACTCTACTTGGCACACACCCATTGAGTTAGTATTTGGGAGGCTAGCTAGAACACCGACCAGTGACCCTTTGGAGGGGGAAGATTTATTTCCGACCTACGGGGGGTAAAGAAACTAGCCATGCGCCTACAGAATACAGCTCGAGACAATCTGTTAAAGGCAAAAATAAAATCCAAAGAGTGTTATGACAGAAGGGTTAATCCCATTATACTACAAATAAAGGAGTATGTATGGTTACCAAATTGACCAAAACCACATAAATTCGGTAACCAATATTCAGGACCGTATTTAGCATTTGTTAAAATATAAGTAATTCATATATTGTACGCAAGAGCTAGTATATCATGTATGTGAACAGAGAGCGTACGCAGTAGTAAGTCGACTAGAACTAGTCAGTCATGTAACTCGAGAGAGAGAGAGCATTTTATACATACGATACGAAATAAACATGTATCTTTTCCATTATAAGTTATAATGAATAAATATTCATTTCATTATTATTCTATATATAAATAAAGATGGACTATTAGTTTATTTCAAAAATCCAACCACAAATCTCAACATGATAGCAGAGCATGGTTAAGTAAAGGTGAGGAGGTTGTGGCGCCACGTGGATTGGTAAAAGTTAAATAAACAATGGAACTGTGAAATGAAAGAATGAATTATGAAAAATTGAACATATAAGTGAAGAGAGTGATGTGAAGGTAAAAGAATTTCAGAGTTATAAGTGAACTTGGTGGTGAGAAACTATGATAAGTGAGAAAAGAGCTATTAAACTATAAAGAACATAAAAATAAGAATTACAAACGAAAAAATAAAAAATTTATGATTTATCGAGAAAAGAATTTTCTATTTGGGCTAGAACTGAACGAGATGCGAGTGGATTAAGGGGATTAAAGGTTGTACTTGTAAAACGACACGTGTCAGGGAACGTGAGAAAAATGACGAAAGCGGACGATGTGAAGGTACCGATTTTCAAAGGCGAAGATTACTTTGTGGAAAAAACGCATTTTATTATTTTTAGACTGGAAAAAATGCACGAGAAATAAATAATAATGATAAAAAGACTGAATGGGAAGACGCGAACATTAAAGCAATGAATTATATATATTCGAGTATATCAAACAAACAGTTAGAGTTCGTGGGTGACGAAGATACGGCATATAAAATAATGAAAAAATTTGATAGACTTTACTTGAAAGAATCTACTGCTCTACAAATATGTGTGGGAAATAAACTCGATAGAATGAGATTAAAAGACTTTGAAAATTCTAGTACCTTTTTCCTTGAATTTGAAAAACTAATCAATGAACTTCAATGGGAGCGGGTGCTACAGTGAAAGAAACTGAAAAACTTGACTATTTGTTAAAAACTATACCTGATTCGCTCAGTTATCTTGGTGATTTAATAGATACTTTAAAAGATGAAGATAAAACATGTGATTACGTAAAAAATAAAATATATATGAATGAAACAAAGTATAAAAACTCTAATAATAACAGTAAATCAAGTGCATTTAAATCCGAATTTCGTGATTTTGAGTGTAATAGGTGTCACAAAAAGGGGCATTACGCAAGAGAGTGTAGAACACAAATGAGAGGAGGTGCAAGGGTACACTGGCAAGGAAGTGGCCATCAATATCAACAACAACATCAACAACAATCACATCCTCACCAACAGCAGCTACAACAACAACAACAATTTCAACGACGATCAAACGACAGCGGGTACCAAGCGGGAAGTTATTTCAACAATCTCAGCAGAGCGAATGACTACAACCAGAGAAATGTCAACAGAGGTAGAGGGTATACCGAGAGGCAATGGGTCCAGAGGATGAGGCAGAGGATGGTATCAACCAAACGCAAGGTTTACTAGCTATGAAGAAACAAGTACTGGAACAAACTAGAGTTATTTTGCGAATATAGAAAGAGAGTATAAGTATGAGAGTAGAGAGATAAATTGTAATAATGTATGTATGAATGATTCTCAAAGAGTAGATTAGATTTTGGATAGTGGATGTTCGGACCATATAATTGATAATGAATCATATTTTGTTGAACAAAACAAATTAAATAAACCAGTTTTTGTTAAAGTAGGCGATGGCAGACCACTAAAAGTTACTAAAGTTGAAACAGTATTAATGTATACGTATGTAAAAGGACTTGAAAATTAAAACCGAGTATCAAATGTATTTCTTGTCAAAGAAATGGACAGAAATTTAATTAGCTATGCGAGAATAACAGACAACTATAAAATAGTATCCATTAAAAATCAATCATTAATTTATAACAGATCTGGTAAAATTGTAGGGATTACACAAAAAGAGAATAGTTTATATACAATCGAAAGTTATATTTTGTAACAAAATTCTAGCTCATATAATACAGATAAAATGACGGAAAAGGAAAAATTTCACAGAATTCTAGGACATATCAATTTTAATTAATTACACATAAATTAAAATTTATATGTAATTACAAATTTTATATAAAGGCAAATTTTAATACGTGTATATATTTTACATATGATATATATGTATTGTAAAAATGAATATAAGAAATATGCTACGTACGTACGCACAATTATTTACCAATTCTGATAGCTTAAAATAAAAATTTTTATATATATATTTTATATGTATATAACATTATAAAAAAAAATCGAAGAAAATTGCTGTGATATTTTATTAAATAAATTTTAAAATTTATATGTAATTACAAATTTTATATAAAGGCAAATTTTAATACGTGTATATATTTTACATATGATATATATGTATTGTAAAAATGAATATAAGAAGTATGCTACGTACGTACGCACAATTATTTACCAATTCTGATAGCTTAAAATAAAAAAATAGTAAAGGATACAATTCCATTCAATGTATAAAAAGATGTGTTAACAAAATAATAA
>UELU01035924.1:0-11040 GCA_900490025.1 Megastigmus dorsalis
TAATCTCTTATAGGGTGACTTTCTTTTGTTTTGTATCTGCCAACTGTACGTGGCTCTTTTGTATTCATGTAATAATTCGAATCATTTATAAGAAAATTCTCCATTATCATTTCAGGATTCATTTTCTTGTGGTTGTCAAGGAACTTGTTATTTTCTAGAGTGCTCATTATTTTCCGTTCGTTACGACTGTTTAATTTAATCTCTTGGATTTTTGGCACGCATTCTGAAGATTTATTGTGATCTACTGCAATATTAGTTTTACTAACATTTACAGAACATTGCTTATCGACACTGACGTTTAAATTTTTATCAGTCTCAAATTCCACCTTTTTATTTTCAGCTACTTTTTGCTTTTTGGTTGGTTTGCCTTCATTGTCAGTGTTATACGCATCAATTAATTCATCATCATAATAATTTTCGAAAAAATTATCATTTGCATGACTAATAATCGTATTTTCTACTTTGCGATCTTGTTTAAGATTATCTCTTACACTATCAATTCTTGGAAAGTGTTTTACTTTTACATCTGTATATTTTTTCTTAAACATATTTTCTTCTTGTTGACATGCACTATTAAATCACCAGTTATTTCAACTTCACCATAAGAAGTTAGATTATTGTCAACTTTTTCCAGCTTTCTTTTATAGATCGCTAAGTTTTGCATATTTTTTACCATTTCATTTGTTGGTCTAAAATTAAGCATACCCCCTTGATCTTTTACATATTGAGCAGCTAATAGCACAGCTCGGGTCGTTTCAAAATTCAACCGATTTCTAATTTTTATTTTAGCAATATTTTGTTTGCTCCATACTCTTTCTGATGCTGCATTTGAATTAGAAATGCTAAGCACAGTAAGAGCAAACTTAGAAACATTTTCAAATAAAAGATTTTTTGTTTCTTCATCGCGAAAATCTTTCAGGATGTACCAAAAGTGGTCTATTTGCATTGCACTCTCTAGATCTGTCTTAGTGCTGGCAGGGAATTCGTAATTTCTAATATTTTGCCATTCTGCATTAATTGTGTTTCACATATTCATGTCCATTTCTTCTTTTATTTGTGGATAAGCTTTAAAAGCTTTATCCAAAGAAATATGCTCATTGTAAAACTCAACATTCAATACATTGACTGGATGCAAAAAGAATTGATCTTCTTTAAAATTGCATTTTTCCTTCATTTTTTTGCAACATTCAATTAAGAATGATCGGCAGATTTGACGGAAGTTTACTTCTGAAGATTCATCGTAGCTGATATTTTTCTGAATATGTTCTTCTTTATCTTTGATAAAGAATGCGGCAGTATTCGTACCGATGTATACATTTATTAATTCTTTGAATTTGCTTGAATCTTCTGGATTTATATCAGATACTTTTGTTTTATTAATGTACTCTTCATCCATAAACATTTTAAGTAAATCTAAATAAAGCTCCGTCATTTTATTTCTTGAAAGTTGAGTATCAATTGGCTTTTCTGACTGTAAGCATTTGTTTACGCATGTTAATCTAGACAATGTAGCTTCTAAAAATAGATGAGTAGCATACATAAAAGGGTCTTTCAATTGTTCTAAAATACTTTCAGCAGATTTTTCAATATTTTATGATTGGCTTTTATTATCAGGTTCAAAACATTCATTTTCAAAATATATACGTAGAGCTGTCCATCTACGAAGTATACGTTGTATTGGTGCATATTGTGATAGCCAACGTGTCACAATAGGTTTTAGCACTACTAATGCTTGCAATCCCATTTTTTCCTGACAAGTAAACCAATTGGTCGTCCTTTTTGAACTACCATGGATGTAGTTATAAAGTATAGAGGCAAAGTCTAAACATTCGGATGGAAATTGTTTAACGGCATGGCGAGCAGCTGAATGTTCAATATGGCATGGGCATTTTATAATTTCTATATTTGGCAGTAATTTAACGAACCATGATGCAACAGAACTGCACTGACCCATCATAATCCTATTATGTTCTCTAACGGAACTTTAGATTTTTCAAAAGTTGATATAAGTTGGTCAAAGACATATTGAGCATCAACTTTTCCTTTCTCATTACCCTTTCTATATGCGGGAAACACTTCCCAAAGTAAATCACATACTTTTTTACGTTCATTATCTGCAAAACGTACGACAACGCATATAGATGAGTGCTGAGAGATATCTGTAGATTCATCTATGCACACGGTAAACTGTATGTTTTGTAAAATCTTAGTCAATCGCTCTTTTTGAGCAGGAGAAATAATATTTGTAACTATAGATGACGCTTTTTTCTATCAAGATTAATACTTGCAATTAAAGCCGAATCAAAAATAAGGTCTTTTAAAAATTTTAATAAATTTTCGGAATATAGAAATGATACATTTGTCTCTACTATCATTCCTGCGTATCTTATTTCAGCAATAGCCGTTTCCACGCAGGATAAATCATCTGATTCTGTAAGTGCCTTATCTTGATGCTTTGAAGACTTTAAATGTTTTTCAATAACGCAAGACATTGCAACCAAATCTTCATTGCAAGTAGTACATGTTACCTTGTGCATATCGGAGCTTGAAGCTTGAATATATTTAGCGTATGCTTCGTTTTCGCTCCAATGTTGTTTAAAAATTCTAGTATTAGAATTTTTATTAACACGCTCTTTTCCTTCAATTTTTGTTGTTTTCAATAGCTCTACTATCTCATCTTGGTCTTTGTTTTGATCTTCTATTTCCTTACACTCGCTTTGAATATTCTGTGTATTGTTTTCTTCAAAAATATGGTTCGAATTAACAAAACCATTGTCGTTCGTAGCTAACACTTTGCATTTATTACGCTCAGTATGAAGCATTTCCTTTTTTTCTGAGTTAAGCAATTCATTTATTTGCTTTAAATGAATACGTTTTGCATGTCTTTCAATGCAAGACTTTCTTTTGCTTAATTCGCAATTGCAAAGTGCACACTCGACAAATTCCTTTTTATTAGTTTCCCTAATCCACCAATACATGGTGTTTTTTAATTATACTAGCAACAATACAAATGTTAAATGTAAGAAAAATCGAATGAAAATACCTGAAAGAAACCACAGTAATATCAAGTCATTTGAAAATTTTGAATAATTTTACATTAATTTTTAGAAAACTACGGATTTTCTATTGTCGCTCTCGAGTAAGAGGGAGATAACTCAAAGTTCATTTCGAAAAAGGAGTAACTTTGAGTAAGGATCGAGAAAGAGAAGACTCACAGTCCGCTTCAAAAGGATAACTCGGAGATGGTTTGGAAAGGGGACCACTTACAAAGGGCTGTTTTTCTCTCGACTTTAAGCTGTTTGTTAGTTATCCCCATTTTGAAACAAACTCTGATTTTTCCCCTTTTTGAAACGATCTCTGAACTATCCTCTTTTGAAAAACTTCGAGTTGTCTTCGAACTCAGGAGTGATGATATACTAAAAATAGACCTATGAAAACCGGTACAGAAACGAAGTTTGTAAAACAAAGGTTATGAACGTAATGAAATAAATTGAAATCCATTACAAAAATCGCAAGTCAATGTTTTTATTTTTTATCCTCTTAAAAATTATCGATTGGAATTGATTTAGATTCAAAATTATATTGAATACCACAGTCACGTGCGGGGTAATGATCAGGACACAGTTTTTGATCATTTTCTCATTACATTTTGAATATTGTAGCAATCATTTGACTTTCTATTGTCTTTTTTTGAAATTTGACTTATTATTATCATTTGCTTAACATCGTATTCATTACTTTATGAATATTTGTATAATGCTAAACTTTGATTAAAAAACTGGTTCCTTTTCTGATTAAAATCGTATTCCATGTATTTAAAAGTCATACTTTAAAACTGCTCCCTAACCTATTTTGACTATATTTAACGAATGATGAAACCTTAATGTACGTAAAAACTAAAAGTAAAGTAAGATTTAAACTGTTAAAGACATGTGCTACCGTCGAAAAGATTCCTACCTACCGGTTCTTGCATTTAACGAATTATTTAAAGATAAAGATAAATTTTTGAAAAAAACTCTCTGTCACCACCTAGGGAATGATATAAATATTACGTGGTTCAAGTTTCATGAAATTCCATTCATAATCCGCGGAGATTTTTGTCGCCGAAAATTTATTCCGATCTTTAAATAATTCGTTAAACACAAGAACCGGTAAGATAGGAATCTTTCCGACGGTAGCACATCCCCTTAATTCATTTATATCTATACGTAAGCATACGATATTTGAACTAATATAAATGTAAACAAACGGTTTCAATCGGTTATTCTTCGCAAGTTAGCCACATTAAACCTCAATCAACCAATTGCCAAAAGTAAATTTAATAAATTAACCTATAAGAAATGAAATAGCATTTTTTTCTTAACTTTTCACGCTGTAACTTTTTACATAAACGTTGGAAGTAGTCTGAAGATCGATTTTAAAAAAATGCAGTATATATGTTGAAAAAGTCTTCCATTCTCGATTTTTTTATATACGATTTGCACAAAAGTTGCCATAAGTCTAACTAATACCATTATAAAGCTTATTTAGAAGAATTAAAATATTCATACTACGATATCTTGGACTTAAAACAGCGTCGACTAAAAAAACAAAATTAAAGCTTAAAAGAAAAGCTCTCATGAAACTGATAGAATTAATAATATAAATTTTTTAATTTTATAATTTTTCGTACACTGAATAACTAAAAATTTAATTTACATAGTCGTTAAAATTTTTTTTCCGTGCGCATTTTTAATGTTTTGATATGACGCAGACGCAAACATACACATTATAGAAACAAAGTACCTCCTCCCTCCTACATAGAAAAATAAAAATTGGATGAAATTCGCAACGATGTACCTGTACACACGCAAATGCATGAGGTCAGGTATACCGTTGCTCAGCCCATAAGCCACCGGTAACATTACGCTACCACCGCTCGCTGCCGATTTAAGACCTCTACAGGCAAAAAGAAAAAGAACAGGAATAAGAACAACTACAAGAATATCATTAGTTAGTATATCTATATATATGAAGAACTGGAACAGATACAAATTATTTTTTCCGGTTCTTCATATATATTGATATACCATCTAACGTTATTCTTATAGCTGTTGTTATTGTTATTGTTATTCCTGTTCCTGTTCTTTTTCTTTTTGCCTGTAGGGGCCCTCAAGCGTGTAATTCACTTGATTTGAGTAGCGCAGTAGGCATATTTAACATATATAACTTTTACAATTTTGTATCAAACATTCACTATAACTCATTTCACATGCAGTTATCCAATCAACCTACATTATAGAAACTTATTATAATATTATAGTAAGATTACCATTATTATTTATTTATTTATTTATAATTTTAATTTTCTGTGTCATTACTATCGACTAAAAGCTGAAAGAAAAAAATAGGTTTGCCAGATAGGGCCTTACGGTATATGAGGGTCATTTCATTAAATTACATATTTTTTTACAAATCTTGCAAAAAGAATTTAACCCATTTCCCTATGCCGCAGAGGGTTGAAAATTGGCCTAGATACTCATCTCGAGTGACAATACAATATCTCATTATAATATTTGGGCTGGGACATCCAGATCGCCGATGACGTTTTCGAATCTATTTCATTATGACTTATAAGACTAGATAATTTATCAGTGACTATAAATTGTAGAATAATTTAGTATGGTACTTTGAGATTAGTCTATAGTTTTTTAGGTCGGATTTGGACCCATTTTTATAGACCGGAGTTATAAAACTCTGTATCCATTTCTTTGCGAAGTAACCTAAGTTTAACCTTTAGACTGCCGGAAAACTAAATATAGTCGCTCTGGAGCAGCCCATTCAATCATTCATAAACTTTCGCAGAAAGTAGATGAAAGTACTAATGCAGGTACTCATACACACTATATAAGTATTTATATAGTCAAGGGATATATATGTGTATATATATATGAGGCGTCACAAGCCTCCGCGCCAACAACCAGGCCGTTCGAACAAAACAGCCGTGACCGGCGTAAGCAGAAGCTGGTGCCGCGCGCGATGTACGCGATAGGAGGCGTAATCAAGGCGCTCTCTCTCGCTAGCTCTCGAGGAATCAAAACGTGTCTCTGCGTACAAAAACAAGCGGAGTTATTACCGCGTGCAACAACGTGTCCAGCATATCGAGACCATTTCTAGGTTCTACACCTCCGCGAGTTATCGTGACCCGGAGAAATAGCTCGTCAACAAATTGTCATCGTGCATCATCGAATTGGTTTTGTTATTTTTCTAATTATTGTTATTCCAATAAAGAATAGTAAAGGTGAATTTGAGTGGTGTCTGTGTGCAAGCTTTATTCCGAGAAAACCCTCACGTTGCGTGCGTTTCTTACGTGGTTTAATATTGGTTGAGCGAACCTTAAAACATTAACTGAAACTTAATACTAATTTACCAAATATGTATATCCCCTGAATGTCATAGCCACACCGTTCTCTTCTACGTTCACGCCGTTAGCTATGGGTAATGCCAAAGGACAGTTATATAGCGATGAGACTAGACTATACTCAAAAACTAAACTTCACCATCATTTTCCGCAACCCCAAAAATCTATAGAGACTTTTAGATAAAATAGAAAATTTTTCATTTTTTCCTATCCGTTAGCTGCCGGAATGATTAAATACATACCTGTGAACGTAAATTTGCATAGATTATATACAAGACACAGATACAAAGATTTATGGAACAGTTTATCAATACGATTGTCTAGAAAGAAACAGCATTTCTTTAGAAAAAGAGGAGGGATACCATCTGGACCTAGTCCAGAAATTTAGTATTATTTCAATTTATTTATAATCTCGGTTATAATGATTTTGATAAAATTTAAAAAGATTGGTAATTTTGGTAATTTTGTAGTATTTGTAAAAGGCCAATAAGTCCAGCTTGTTTAAGCTTTTCGAGGCTCCAAATGAAAGGTTAAAAATGAATTGACTTGACCAGACCGTTAGTCACAAGAAAATGACCTGGAAAAAATACAGCGTGTATGATTGAAAGGAATATTAGAAAAAAAACTACTATAAATATTTGTTATTCAACACATACATAGTATAATGAATTTGAGGCCTTTATTCTTTTTCTTTCTTTTATAATTTAATTGGCTGTGGGTCCCTCCTTGGGGACCCGATATGCTATCATTCTATGTTTGATGCCCAGGATGACTTTAATTTAAGGTATCAGACGAGATCTTGTGTGGGCTCTACTCACGGGTGACCTGGTCAACCTGACGGAGAAATAAGCGCATAGAGGACTCAAAACCACTACCCGCGATCACGAATAAGATCCCATCAGCCTCGGGTTAAACATGATTTTTCTGAAAACACCGGAGCTGAGAATCGAACCCACAACCACATGAGCAGTCTTGTATCGCAATCGCCTCACCACCCGAACCAAAACTGCTAATTGAGTCCTATATTCAGTATTAAATCAAAAATGTTATCTTTGCCTTTGCAATTTAAATGATAAAAAAGACATAACTAGTTAGTTAAAAAAAAATTATAAAACAAACTGTACGTCCTTGATAATAAACATTGAATTCATTATTCGTTATAAGTAATGAAGTATAACAACACATCATATATAATAAGACTTTATTTAAGCACAAAAAATATGTCCCAATGTTAATCGCCACCGTTATCAAATATAAGACGCAAGTAGACTATTTAGAATTTATCGACAAACGGTGGCAAACTAATATTTATTTTTTATCGGAAAATGAGCATTTCAACCAAACTGGAATAATTTTCATCTCACCGCTGCTATAATTATATTATATTCATAAAATATTTAATTTTAAAAAAATTCCATGTAACTGATGAATATTTTTACATACTTAATATTTTATTTAATAACGCTAAATTTTTTTATGGACATTTAAATACATAATTAAGCGAAGCGAATTATTTTTAAATTAATTTACTTATTTAAAAATATATATATATATATAATTACAATAAATGTATCAAAACAGTCTAATTATAGACTCTATAAAAATATAAGTTACATTATCTTATACTTGCGGTTTTTGTAGAATAGAAAATGACATTTTATTAAGCTTAAGTTGTAAAGAGTAATATTGAAAATTTATCTTCCTGTTTTCTCTTTTTAACTAGTTTATAAACATAAATATTAAAAAATTTAACAAATTTATTTGAAAAACATTTGTAAGTTAAAAAGAAGAATTTAAACACAGAAGAAAAACTTTCAATTGTTTCCCACGAAAATTCTCAGATGAGAGTTTATCTATGATTTTTGTAAAAAAACTTCGGATTATTCTAGGTAAATAACAAAATATCAAAAGATTAGTGCATGAAAAAAGGACCTAAGTGAAGGTATAAGATAAAAGACTGACAATCCTAATGTAGAAAGTTTATTTTTTATTTTTTTACATTACGTTATTTTTGTAAACTAATTAATTTTTTTAGTTTTTTTTTTGCATTGTGGCGCAAATCCACATTTACATTAAATATTATTATCATTCGTTCTATAAAATCAGCATTTTACATATGCTAAAAATTGCTCAGGATTTCCTATAGGAAGCTCTGCACGATATTATGCATAAAATCTTAGACGAAATCATATACGTAATCCTGCATGATAGCCTACACAAAAATTTTTTTCATATGCGAACCCTAAATGCTTGTGGCTTTCTCGATCGTTTAAGGATTAACCATAATTTTTTTTCATAATGTTAAAGTCTAGAATATTTACATAAATTTTTATCTAATAATATTGATTATATGAGTTAATATTAAGGTTTCCCTGAAAGAAATTTTCAAGAGTTTATAGCCAGTTTTTAGCCGGTTTCGAATACACTAGCAAGTTTATGCTAAAATATCTGGCTAGAAACCCCAGCACGTGACGACGTTTTATATCGAGAAACTGGCTAGTAACTACTCAATTTAGAAAATGATATATAAAATTATTTTAACAACTTACTAATTATATTATTTATTTATAAAACGTTATTATATATAAAAATAATATTTAAAAAAAGACTTTGATATTTAAATAAGTGTTTATAATAAATAATAGGAAAAATTAAGAAATTTTAAAACACTTTTTGAAAAATTTTAGAAAATATTGTAGAATAAAATATTATTATTGATTTTTAATCTTGTTACACAAACTTTGAGGTGACAACGCACTTTTTTAAATTACCTGCGCTTATAATAAAATTTTCTTTAAAGGCACTTATAATACACGCTTAACATATAAAAGTTAATACTCACTCTTTTGTAGTGAAACTCCACTATTTGTATATGTGACACAAAACGACTATTAGAGTTATTTATTCACTCTAAAATAGAGTAGTATCTTTTCTTGGATAAGACTTAAGAGTTGTACTTTCGAATAAAAAAAAGTTATTTAAAAAAAAAATCATTTTTTTATAAAAATTCTTTCAAACATTTGACTCAGTTTTTAGACCTTAAAAAAGCATTTTGGAGAAAAAATAGCCAGACCATCAGAAAGAGCGAGAAAAAGTCTATCGATCCGTTTTTAGATTTTTTCTGAGATCCTTACCGTTCGTTTATGAGCGAGTTGAACAGAGCGCCTTTTATGCGAAAAATGCGCCGCACGCGCTAGGTGGCTGGTTTTTGATGGACGCTCCCATATACCTATATTATTTTCTCATTTAACCGGAATATTGAAAAATTTTAACTATTGCCCTGCAAGAAAAAAATATTGAAAATAACATATCCATATCCAGTACATAGAAACCTGTGTAATAAATTGTAATACATACATTGCACTCCGAAATTGAGTTAATTTAATCTATATTTAAAGCTGATCTTACATACAATTTACAATTTACAGCTCATTCTTCCAATTTAGAGACATAGAACATGCCACAGAAGGCTTCAAATGTTTTGCGATAGAAATTTGGATTTAAGTAATAGAATCATTCTGTAATGCTAAAGAAAATTGAAATTTTCGTATGAAAGTACTTATCAGACCAGATTTTAACATACTACGGTAAAAGTGATGATGCTTCATTAGTCCTGTTGATGCCTGATGAGAGACCGTTATGATCATTTTGGGAGTTAATACCCAATATCTCATTGATTTCTTCAGCTGTCAATCGATCCAACTTAACGCTTACATTGCTCACGTCCAAACTTGAATCCATATTTGTTACTTTCGTATCGGGTGTTAACATAACATTCCCTTTCATTCTTTTCGTTTCACATTTCAAATAGTTTTTTAAAGCTGTAACATACATATATATTCGTATTTTAACAATTCTCACAGTTCAACAACTAGTTTATGGTACGCCGATAAGACATACATTTTTTTTTCATAAAAAAAATACTACTGATATTTGAAACCGTAATACCGTAATTTAAATAACATTATAATAATTTGCCAGTGTACCATACAAACCTTGATCTACTACATCTTGCGAAGCATGCAGGAGATTATGCTTGTACATATTTAAATAATTGTCCAAACTCGTTACTTGAGGTTTCGAAATTGAGGATCCAGCGTACATATTACGGAGGATGGTCCTCTTTAAATTAAGGGGAATTTTTTCTCCCTTACAAATACAAAAACAAACTCTTTGTAACAAGTATATATTGAAACCAAGACTAAATTTTTCATATACACTTCAATTTCCTTAAACTTAGGTGCAAGTATAGCATTATTCTCTCCATCTATAAAACCGATTATATTTTCCATTAGTAATATTCGTAAACACACACGCACATGCACGCACACGCACACACGCACACACACATGTATGCACGCACGAACTCACATTAGCACACACACATACACACCCACGCAAGCACGCACGCACACACACACACACACACATGCACGCTCGCACGCACACGCACACACACACACATGCACGCACTCACGCACAACCACACACACATACACACCCACGCAAGCTCGCACGCATGCATACACACACACACACACACATGCATATATCACTCACCTATAAACATACGCACACGCGCGCGCAACCATACACACGCGCACATATGCACACACACACGTGCGCACGCATAAACACAC